>JAHDVE020008340.1:0-235722 GCA_022606495.2 Halesus radiatus
GGGGTAATTTTCTCACGAAAACGGCGCTATAGAAATAATCCATTTCTTATTAAAAAAAAATTATTAAAAAAAAAAATTTTAAAGAAAAAAAAATAAATAAAAAAAGGAAAATTAAAATAATATTTTCTTATAAATGAAAAAAAAAAATAATAATAAAAAATAAAAAAATAAATTAAAAAAATCATTGTTTTGCTCGCTATGCTAAGTATATGTCCCTGTATTATGGCGGACGAAGTAGCCAAATCGATTTATACAGGTATTACAAGAGAGGTGTTCAAAAGAATGAATATAAGTGATATTAAAATTAAATAAAGAATATAATACATGTATGAAGGGTACTGAAGTGGTTACTGAGTAGATTGTGTGGGTATTATGATTGATAAGTATTGTGAATATAGGGATCCACTGCGTTATTTGTGGTTTGAAATTGTGGAGTTGAGTGTCGGCTTTTAAGTTAAGGTTGAAGATTCAAGGAGCTAGGTAGACGAATTGTCTTCGAGCCGACGTGGTAATCGAAAATTCAATATCAAAGCTCTTTTCGGGGATTCATAAATTTTATTTTCTTGATTCTCTTTGATTTTAATATGATGATAACATATTATATAGAATTTTTGGGGTAGAAAACAATCACATCTACATACCTCTGCGGAAAAATGGCGTGATTCTTATTTAATTAAATAAATACATTATTCTTGCAGAACTTATAGCGTGTTGTATAAAACCTGCAAGACTAGAATATTGCAAGACTCGCCTCCCTCTTTATTAACTTACCGTATAACTCAAAACATTGTCTAATTGCGTATAGAATGCGCTGATAAAGATGGCACTCTGGATTTTAAAAAGGTAATAGAGTCTAAATTATTTCTAAAGTGGTAAAAAACAGTTTATCATGAACGTCGTTACTCGATACCTCCGTGTTCTCCGTCCATCCGTTGGTTTCACGTGAAGTGGCCTCATGACAATTTACATAGTAATCATTGTAAGAGACACTCCAGAAGTCACCGAGCCAGCTTTAATTTGTTTGAATATTCATGCCGTATTTGTATTACAAATTCATCTTCTTCACGTTATTTCAGGCGGATACGACGGGCAGGACAATTCCATTTGTGTAACAAGAAAAACTTCTAGAGCAATCGGTTTATACTAATTATATTATGAATGTGGTGTTTACAATTCTGTCTCTAAAAGACGGGTCGCCCTTCAAAAGGGTACGCAGTGCTGAAGAAAAGAAAGGGTTATGAGGCACTTGAGAATAAAATTATTTGGTATTGCTTTTGGGACAAAGTTATAGGGATCATCATCATCACAACCTTTGGGGAGTTTTAACCTCCTCCAGAAATAACCCTTACATTTGCCAGTCTCCTGCTTTCTCCTTTCAGCTCCTGTGATGTTTAGAGTTTGCTTCCATATATTTTAGAAGCTTGTTTAGGTCTCCCAACATTAGTTCGTCCATCAGATTTATTGTAGAGAAAGAAGCCTTTTTAGTTGTCGACTATCTTCCAGCTAACAGGAATACTCTGAAAAAAACTTCACTTTGGTTTCGTGTTGTCTTTAAACATATTAAATCAGCTTTATGTTCAGAAAGTCAAAAAACAAAGCTGACGTATAATGTTTTCAGGTATCGTATCAACATTTGCGTGAAACTGTCTTGTTTTCTATGGCCGTACAAAAGTTTGGCAACATTCGTGCGGTGAAAAAGCGGCAGGCAGTGGAAGGAGCTTTCAGGGTTTATTAATGTATTTTACTGCGACAAAGGCTTACGCCATAAGCGAATGATTAACGGATAATTCCGGCGAGCACGCCATGGAGTAGAGCTTTTATTCCTTACTGTCGCTGACAAAAAGTCACGCTAGAAATGTCAACCACGCCCTCGTTCGCCAAAGCATTTGCGGCCACGAAACTTTTCTATTAGCTTTTTTTATTGCTGACAAGGGAGCTTTGTTCGTATGGAAACGAAGAAAATACTCACGGAAGTCGAGCATATTATGTAAAATGTGAGTAGGTACTAAGAAATACCACAATATTTCTACGAATAATGGAATTTACTAAACAGGAATTGAAATAGTATTAGGACGGCTTCACAAAGCATTTTGATATTGTATGTTAATTGCTGCTTTTCAGACGTGTTTTTAATTGAAAATTATGTTTTCAATTGTTTTTTTGTTTTTGTTTTTATGAGTGACTACATTAATTGAGTGAAAAGCAAAAATTAATTTCCAAGAAACAAATCTATGAAGAAAATTTTTTTTATATCTCTACCTGTGTGATATTTGCTGATATCTCGATATTTTAATAATGTTATAAAAGTGCTGTGATTTAATTGCAGTCTATTTATTATCACTACAACAAAACTGTTATACTGTTTTCATATTTTTTTCAACTTGTGTACATTGATCACAGCATCCATTTAGCTATATTGGTCTATTATTGCGATACCATTTGAATGATTATTGTTTTTTTTTTTGTATTATATAATATTGTTGAACTCCTTCTGACAAGCTACTTGCAGTAGCTTAACGGGTACAAATTCTCATTGTATGAAAAAGGATGTTATACTTTTTTTTCGTTAAAACGCTATAACTTTCTGTACTTCCCCCCATTTATTAGAACATGCCAACCGTTAGACAAATTCCAAAAATCAGTATTGAAATTAGTTCTAAAAAATGTTTAAATACTGGCGTAGTAAAACCCCTGTAAACAAAATCGTATTTAGGACTTCGTTTACCAGTGGGTAATAATACGGAAATTTAAATTCAATTGTTGAACGAACCCTATTGTCCGCGAAGTTCATTACGAATGCAAAGTTAATAGGCGAAACAACAAAACCACTCCATCGATCAATGTTTTAAGACAAAAAAGGCAATTGTTTAAAAATCAAAAAGTTAACAAGAGCATAATACATTGTTATTTAAAACATAATGACGCTCAAAGTGTGCTCTTTGTGATTATTGTTTCGCGTTCAAGAGCTGTGAAAAAAAATCACTTCATAAATCAATTTTATCCGCGAAGAAAAACGTTCGCTCGTAGCCAATTGTTTTTCCTCGAGTGCCAACTGTTGGAAAATAAAACGCGATGATTTCGAGAATAATAACAGAGACTTTAACAAGAGATGCAGAAGAAAGAGTATGGAATTATTACGACCGTTAGAATCGAGGGGTCTTGTTGATGAAATTGTTAATTGTAATAACGATTTTATCATTTATTTTGGAGTCATTGAGTGGTTATTTCTGAATTACTTTGTATTTTTGAACACGTGGATAACGATTGGCATAATCGGAGTTTAAAAACAATCGAACCATTTCACTAATGAATCGATAAACAAATTCGCCGTTTTCATACATGGCAGTATGCCGCGAAATGGCGAAATCTTCCGCTTACTGTGATGGTAGTAGGAGATTTTAAAATACTGTCAAGTTATTCGTGACATTGAAATATTTGTCGTTCTTTAATAAAAATAAATAAATTATTAAACACCAAATATCCGTATCAGTGTGAATAAATCGATAAAATTTTAAATAAATTGAATATTTATATTGTTTTAATTAGGGTGTATTTCATACATATATTTTTTCCTGTTTTATCCATTCGTGGGTAAATGTAGATTGAACGCACGTTTAGAAAATCTTCGTGTATGGGATGGTATATTATTTGCTCATTATATATACCTACTAAGCAATAATGTAAAAAAAATCTGTTGCGAAATTCGATAAATAATATTATAAAAGTTGTAATCACCCACACACTTACACATAAAGACAAGGGCTTCATAGTTTTCTCAGAAAAGATCTTATAAATAAATAATGAACTATGTAAATTACAAATCATTGTTATTGCGTTAATTTGAAATAAATTGCACAATAGAGATTTTATACCGATACAGAAGCATGTTTTTTTATGCTCTGTATTAGTTTAACTTGTATTTCTTATATATATATTCTATATATATATATATATATATTTATTTTAAAGTGATTGAACAAAATTATTTCAATAAACAGCCATTAAAGTTTTAATTATTTTTATAAACAATAATTATTAGCCTGAAACACTCATCCAAATTGAAAAAAACCTTTCCGAGCAAAGATAAATGTCGCCGACAGGACTCGAACCTGCACCCTTCTGATGTCCGGTCAGATGCTCTACCGTTGAGCTACGTCGGCTTATTAAAGTTTTAATTCAATCGTATAACTACTAGGTGGCGTAAATTGTAAACTATTTTTTTTATGTGAGTACCGCACAGAATTCCTCCCAACTCTCTGGATCCAGTGAGACTATGACATCCCCAATTAGGATACGTTGTGAGGCTGAAAGTAGTGAGGAGAGGTAGTAAATGGGGGAGATGAAGTTGGAAAACCATCTGGCTATTCAGATCTGGTCACCAAACACGGCTAAAGACATTTAAAGTAACGTTTTGATTCTGAATGGTGGTCTTTCACCGGGGCGATACTGGTAGTATCTACCACCCTGGAACATGCTGCAAATATACTACAAATTATTTTTAAATAAATAAATTGTGAAATAACACATTTTAATCAAATCAAATTGACTAACTTATTGAAGCTTATTAACCTCACTGTAATATATATTTAATCATTGAAGATAATGTTAACAACTCTTACATATATGAAACCGAAACGACACAGAAAAAAGAGATAACGGTAGCAGCTGGGACTCGAACCCAGGACCTCAAAGTCTATCCGGGACCCCGGTCTACCAGAGTCCCGTATTGTTAATATTATCTTCAATTATTTAAAATAAAAACAAATAAAATTTTCTTGCGTTCGCCCGGATTTAAAGTCGCGTCCTCCAGATTCATAGCCAAGGATCGTAACCACTCAACCACGGAGACCGTCATTACATTGTATTTCTATTTAAAAAAAAACTAATTAATTTTTTGCAAAATATCCTAAAGTGCTAAAGTGTACAGTGTATGAATAAAATCAGAATTTTAATGTGACATTCAAATGTAGATTCATTTAAAAAATTATTTCATTCAAATGTTAAAATGTTCACACTATAAATCATTCCCAATTAGAATAATCCCCGTAATTATTTATGTTTCTCATCTATATAATTATGTGGCTATTTTCGGAGGCGTTCTATAATTCTTCTTATTCATTGTCACCCTCAAAGCTCCCAAATAGATCATTCAAAACGCGATTCTCAAACCTAGTTAGAGCGTGTTTGCATACATTTAAATGAATTTGCCATTATCTCGGTCTTATTCTGACCATAAATAATTTCGTGAGGAGGCCACAATGAAATGAGTCAAGATAAAAAGCACTCAGAAAGGCATTTATAAGATGGACTACTGGAATAGCCTTGTAAGCTGACCTGAGAATAAAAATAACATATTGTTAGACATGCACTTTCGGGTGCATTGTTATCACGATAACAACCGACGATAAATAACGGAATGAAACCCCACGAATTAGTAAAATGCGCCCATCGCTTCTTTACACTTCCACTGTACTTGTTTATATTAAATATTAAAAAAGTGTAATGTATAAGAGATTTTAACCAGTTATCAATCGGCCGAATGGTTGGGGCTAGACTAACTTGTCTATTACGGTCGTGGGGTGCAGAATGGTTCTCCACTTGTTTTTACGACTACATTTAAGTCTACAAATAAAATTTGAATATCTTTCGGATCTATGTCGACGCAAGTTTCATTCAAGTACAGGTATATTTTGTATATATGCAGATATCATTTTATTATTTTTTTCAAACTTTCGCGATCCCAGTGAGAGCTTTAAGAGCTTTCCGCATGTGTCTAAATATTGCAGTTAAATACAATAATTACGTTTATATAAGTTTTGGTCAACATACTTTAACAACTTAACATGTTTCTGCATTACATTTAGTTAGAAATAATCAAAAGTTCTCTTTCGGCAAATCAGCGTGGCGGATTCAATACCCTTACCACGATATATCGGGAAATTAGAATTGAAATGGTATCTTTATTCGTGGTCTCTATTTACTGCAAATGATGTTTAACTCTAGAAAATTGATAATCAATACTGTTTCGATTAGTTTTTGATATACCTACTAGCTTATCAAAACAGGAAAATGAGATAAAATAAGCTTGTAATCTCAAAAATCACTCAAAATTTTATAGGTATTAATTAACCCCAGAATGAAAGTGGGGATTAAAATTTATTCTGTTCAACTTCACACTAATTTTTCACTAACATTATGATATTGAGTTCTTTCCTCAGCAATATTCATTTATTTTTATAGTAGGAGATTGCGCCTTTTTCTCGTAGGTAAAATTCATATTTATTTCACTAAGCAAATTTTACATCTCATTGTATTATGGCGGGAAGTATTGAGTGAAATTTACTCATCATTTCTCAGATGCAATAAACGAATGAATTATGCATAGTTTATTTTTATCAAATAAGCAATAAATTTGTTTTTCATAAGTGATCGCAATATTTACTACCCTAAACAATAAAAAAATATCAAAGATTTGAGAAAAACGCCCCATGGGAGTAAAATACATTTCTGGGAGTAAAATGGGAGTAAAATACATTTCTCCCTGCCTTTAATGGGGCTAAGGAAGAGCGCTGCTATTCTAGGATTAATCCGAAATTTTCAACTGATTATTATCGCATAAAATATCAAAACCAAGAGCAGGAGTTAGCATCTCCCGCAAATCATAGTTTTTTTTTGTATTTCTCAGTTCTTTCCAGAATGTTGGAAGTACATTTTAAAATTTTATTTGAATTTACATTTAATTTTAAATGTTTATCAAAATGGTGAGTTTTTTTGGCTATTGCGGTAAATACATATTGAATGTGGAGAACCCTTTCGTGATGTGACCTCACGCCCCAAGGTCCCGGTCAGTATTCGTTACCTCGGTGAATTCATTTGACCAAAAAATTAAATTTCCCAAATCTAATTTTTATACATTGTATTGTTGTTAAGATCCCATTGAAGGTCCGGGTCCAAAGGAAAGTGTTGGAGCGTTTCAAATCCTGACCAAACATTTCTGTCATAATGCACATTAAAATACAAATCTATAAAGGCCGGTTATCCAATCCGGTAGCCGGTTATCTAACCCTATCTTTGTTCACGCGCCCTAACTTGCTATAAACTTTGAATTGATTTGCTTACTATTTTATTTTATATAGGTAGGTAGCCAATGATTGAATCCCTACTGAAGTAAATAGTCCTTTTTTTTTTAATTTTTACTACCAGTTACTACCTAGTTATTTTTTATTACTAATTTTAAAAATATGGAACAAACATTGCCCCTTATGTTTTACAGTTACCTGGAGAGGTAATTCGATGATTTCATAACTTGTGATTCAAATTATTTAATTTAATTACTTGTGATTGAAATCAACGATAAATCAAATTGATAATTAATTCGATATATCATTGAGAAGTATGAAAATCCAGGAAAAGCTTTTAATTGGGGATATTTTTGTTTTTTGTTGAGAATATTTTTATCTAATAATAATAATAATAATATCTTTATTGTAATTAAATTTAACTATAACTAAAAGACATGTGTAATATAATAATGTAAGTGTACAGTGGTTTATAAATTAAAATAGAAAATAATATAATAACAGTTATATTTGAAGTTTCACATAACCCGCCTCACTAGGCTAGACTGCGTTCAGGCAGTAATTTTGCAAATTATTTTATTGTTTTACAATACCTATGAATATATACTAATATTCAGATATGCTTCTAGTTTATTTTGCACTTTTTTTATTTATTTTTCTTTTTTGTTTATTTTATGCTTTTAGTTTTTTTTTATCTATTTTTTTTTTAATTTTTTTAAACCAATTGTAATTTGTTTCTATGAAATACATTTTGGATATATTGACTATGTTATACAATGCATACCTAATGCATATAGTCATCCGTAATCACCTTAAAAAATAAATTTTATCTTCCATAAAAATATTATCAAAATTCTATTTTTCAATCATTATTTTCCACAATTATAATCCTTGCATCCTAAATTCTCCGTTCACCCATTAAAAACACGTAGACAGTTAAGAATATTGTATTATTCTGTTCATACTAGCGCGATGATCTATGACCGGACTCTTGGAGCTATAAACAAACATCAGTAACCGGCAGCTAAGGAAGAAATCGACATTTCGATTAACAATGCACTAAGGACTAAGAAATCAGGAATCAGGATGAACTGGTTTGTAAGAATTAATCTGGTGGAGTAACCACAGGGTGTAGTTTGGTGACTTAACGAGGTGGGACCCGGAGAAGTCACCGAGGTCATGTGACTAGATAGTGGACATGCTTAGAAAATTGGTGTTTTTATTTAGCTGTTATATTTATCGTTTTCTTTTTTTTCCAATCTTTATTTATTTATTATATTTTTATTTAACTATTTTTTTATTGATTTTTCTATTTGTAGATAATAAATTAAATCTCATGTAATATGACAGATTGGGTTTGCACCATCCACCCAGTCCAGCTGGATTAAAGACTTAATTAATAATAAAATAAAAATCTTCGGTAGGAGCAAATTAAAATAGAATTGTATATATTTTTCCTTTAGATCTATTCTAGATTGATGCGTTCTCTATTCAACGGATAACATTTCATTGAAAAAATATCCGTATTTCCACTGACTAGGGTATGGTTTAAATCGTTTTAACTGACTCATTGGAAGTTTATTGTAAGCCTAAACAACACAACCGTCCAAGTGCATGTTTTTTACTTTCACCGAACGGAATTCAGAAATTAGTAGTACTCTCCGAAAGTTTTATTCTACATCACATTTTAATGCATATTTATATTAAAACTTTTATTTATTTATTTTACGCTTTACGAGGAAGGCAATTACACGGAATAACCGATTTTGTGTATTTCTGAAATTCGTGTAACAAATAACCATGTATTAGATCTTCGATTAAAAATAAAAGACAAAATCAAATTTACTTATCAAAGTATTATTTTAAAAACGTAAGAAACGAATTATGATGTTTTGTCATTTTGCAATGTTTCTTTAAAACGAACTGTCAAATTAGAATGTGAAATAATTTTTATGTTAAGAACAAATTTTCAAACACATTGGTATTGCCATAGAAATGAAAAATGTAGTTCCACTTTATTAAATTTCTACAATTGATTTTATTACATCTCAGAATGATGTTCTAGTACTGTGATTAGGCACTTGTTTTAAAATGATTTATTACTGGTGTTGATCGTAGATTGTAGAAAGATTTTGGGTTTCGTAACAGGGTATAAATGGTGTGCAAATCAATAACTTTACCCGTAGGTACTAATGAAACAGAAATAATTATTTTATCGAAGGAAGCAATCACTTTGTGGCTTGACATTATAATTTAAATAAAAAATGTTTTTGTTTTAAGCCACTTTATTTTTATACATATTTATGCATTCGACCGGTTTCGGTTCTCCCCTCTCTCTCATCTACCGCACTACCCCCCCTCTGTGATGCTCTGTCCTGTTCTACCCTATCGTGCTCTCTCTTTTCCTCACTTTCTCTGTCTCCATTATGATATCTCTGTATTTTAATTTTAGTTTATATGTGTACATTCCTGAAGAAGGTTGAGTCCAACCGAAACCGGTCGAATGCATAAATATGTATAAAAATAAAGGGGCTTAAAACAAAAACATTTTTTATTTAAATTAAAAGAAATAATTATTCTATTAATTTATGTGCAAGGACGTAAGTTCGCTGGTATTAATTTGAGTCTATTTTTTTAAATAAATAACCTATCGTTTCCTAACCCCTCTTCATTACTTATCTCAATTTTAAAACAGAAAGTTTTATGCTTACGAAAATAGCGTCGTGAAATTTTCAATTCATCAAGGCCTATGTGGCTTTATAATTTTTATTCACTCTAAAAAATGAGACGCGACCATGTTTGTTCCAGATTTATCAATTATTCGATTAAATACACAATACTGAAACTGAAGCAAATCCTGATAATATCTAGATCCTAATATATAGGTACGACTTGATCTTTAATGATAGCACAATATTAAAGTTTGAATGTGTTTTACTTAAAGAATAAAACCTAGGTATAACTATTTAAAATGTTGTTAAATTCCATATTTGGTGGCCAGCTCCAGGCCCACTCGCCATAGTCGTAAACAAGACAAATTACTCACGGCCGTGACTACAAAACCATTCAACAGTCAGGGACCACTCGAAAATACTAATTTATCGCTTTTATAAATTTAGTGTGCTGTACCCGGCTATACCCGTGCTTGGGTTGCGTACAGTCGACGACGGTTGGGATTTAAAGGTCAAGGCGGACTTTTAGCTAG
This sequence comes from Halesus radiatus, assembly GCA_022606495.2. Taxonomy (NCBI): domain Eukaryota; kingdom Metazoa; phylum Arthropoda; class Insecta; order Trichoptera; family Limnephilidae; genus Halesus; species Halesus radiatus. Next base: position 10,285 of record JAHDVE020008340.1, read on the forward strand.
TTACCTAGTGGAGCAGGGGGTAAAACCAAAGGGTTAAAAATACACAGAATTTTTTTAGAAAGCAAACATTTAATTTTTCAAAGATGGCCTAATTTGTATCCCAGCGTTTTTTGTGAAATATCATCACTCCAATGGGAAATTTAAATATACAAATACTGTCTCACTAAAATTTTCCACCTAGGTGGACTGTCACATGGATTTACAAATCGTCGCAATGTTTTAAAATAATAATAATAACGAGTTACAAATTATACAGGATAGCTAGATGTTTTAAAAAATTCGTAATTTTTTTACGTATTTGTTTATTATTTATTAGGAATATTTAACGGAAAGATAACATATTATTAGAAGCAAAAAAAAAGTAAGGTCATCAATACATTTACAAACTGTTCTCATCTTGCGTTGAGTATTGGATGCATAAGAAAAAAATACACTATAAAGTGGAGAAGTAAAGAAAAATAGTAGCAACAAATGCACAATCAAGGAATCTATCAACATAAAAAAAGATAGTACGACAAGTGAAAATCGAGGAAAATAACAAAATTAAAAATACATTAATATAACAACATTAACAACAACCACAAAAACATATATAAGATAAGTTTAAATTTTTATAGGTGAGTTGGAGAATATGTACATTTAATTGAGCATACCATGTTCTTTATACAAATGACACGTGTGGGAGAGGGGTTGAAAAATAAAATATTGCCTTTGAATGTTTCGTAAGAACATTTGGAAAAAGTTCCTCCGAAATTGAGTTATTATCATCCACGAGTACCAGTTACGGCTGAGTGAACAAATTTCTGCGGTTCACATCCAAGCTTCGTGGGTTCAATTCATCTACTAGCTCCATCATCTCACACACAACATTTTCCGCTTACGATGAAGGTAGTAAAAGTTTTTCTAAAATTGTCAGGTTATTTGTAACCCGGTAATATGTATCTTTCTTTAAAAAAAATGTAATAACGATACGAGAAAAAGAGGTTCTTACAACTACATCTGATGATCAGAGTGACAATGAATTAGAATTTTTCAAATATATTTTACAGTGTTTTCCCAGTGAGGATTTGAATATAACATATTTGTAGATGTTCACCCTTTTGGTGTTTGCGAAAATTGGTATTCACAATAACCAGACCCATATATCTCAGCGTTTTTATTTTTATTTCTTATCTAATGGGCCAACTGGAATGTTGGATAATGAAAAACTGTCAGAAAAGATGGTTAAAAAAAAGTGGCAAGGGCAATTATAATACGGCTGAATATCTCCAAAAACATCCACAGAAGACTATTTGCATGAAAAGCTAAATTATTATTGTGATATTTGATTTCAATATTATTCCAAATTTAAACTTCTCCCCGCATATACTGTCCCACAATTTCTTATGAAGAATCAATTAAAAGTGGTACGTAAACATACCAGGTATTTTATTATGCATTTCGTTTATTTCTTCCCAGCTGTTACACAACGTACAAAATTTGCTTATTTTTTTCCTCTCCATAATAATTGTAAACCACATTAATGTACGTACTGTTTTTTTAATGTTGCTTAAACTACGCTTGGTATTTTATTGTATGTTAGGTATTTATTATTTTAGACCTAGAAAATGTTATTACTATATCAACACCAAGATCTTTGAGATTTTAAAAATCCGCATTGTACTATAAGAATGGTACAATGTTTAATTGAAGCTTCAAACTTTTTACGTTATAGTGTAAACTTTCAAAATTTTTAGCCATTCAAAAACAAATATTTTCTAATCGTATTCCAAATTGTGACTTGAATTAACGCTTCAAACTTTATACCATAACGTTATACACCAAATTGTAAACTTTGTAAACATTGTAAACTTTACAAACTTTGTAAATTCTTTAAACTTAGTAAACTTTGTAAATTTGTAAACTTTGTAAACTTTGTAAACTTTGTAAACTTTGTAAACTTTGTAAATTCTTTAAACTTAGTAAACTTTGTAAATTTGTAAACTTTTGTAAACTTTGTAAACTTTGTACACTTTGTAAACTTTGTAAACTTTTTAAATTTGTAAACTTTGTAAACTTTGTAAACTTTGTAAACTTTGTAAACTTTGTAAACTTTGTAAACTTTGTAAACTTTGTAACTTTGTAAACTTTGTAAACTTTTTAAACTTTGTAAACCTTGTAAACTTTGTAAACTTTTAAACTTTTAAACTTTTAAACTTTTAAACACTTAAACTTTTAAACTTTTAAACTTTTTAATTTTGTAAACCTTATAAACTTTGTAAACTTTTAAACTTTTAAACTTTTAATTTTTAAACTTTTAAACTTTTAATTTTTAAACTTTAAAACTTTTTAAATTGTAAACTTTTTAAATTGTAAACTTTACCTGCTCTCAACACAGTTTCACAATAATTGAAATAAAAATAAGAAACGATCACCCTTTTGACTTTTGGATATTTATTAAAGTTTCAATTTACTTATAATGAATAAACCAATATGACAATGAAACGAGGAAAGTGTACTTCAGCGCTGTTTAACAGATTTCTGAGCAAGGAAGCTGATGTCCAGCTTAGAAGATGTTTACAAACGAACCGTTGAAATGATTGGTACGTAGGTTCTTTTAAGAAATATTTTAAATTTCATTCCTATTTAAAATACATTGTTGTAGATTAATGACGATTTTTAAAGAATTATTACCATAAACATTCTGATTTGATGTTTTACTTGACATTCGAGTTTGATAGTTTATTAGTAAACAAAGAATAGCGGCCAAAGGAAAAAATACATAAAAATCTTTTGTTTTTTTTTTAAATTTATAATTTTGATCTGTGAATTTCATTTTGTTTTATTCCAATACATGGTAATTTCGATACAAAAATTTCAGAAATACATAAAAATCACCTTTGCATATAATTTATTTTACTTACAAATAAAAAATTAAAAAATTACTTCTAATTGTCTACGAATATGATGTACAATCATCGTCTTTCGGAAAGTAACAGTGATTTATGAACACCGTTTAACAAAAAAATATGTTCCTTTTAATATTTTATTTGATTTTCTTATGAACCATCTTTGTTTTGCCATTTAAAATCTTATAAACAAACGCAGCGCCCTTTAAATATGTGCTTTTAAATGTCAGACCGAATATAACATGTTTTTTTCTGTAATTTATTTTTAAATGGGAACCCGGTCTGCGTATATTGATCATATAAATAATTATATAAGCGTGTTTTAATTTTTTCAAGCATTCTAAAATGATTTTTTTTTCTAAAAATATAAGACTGAAACTGGTTCCTCTCGCTATACCCAGAGCGGTCAAACAGGACGACAAGTGATCGTTCCCGCCGCGGACATGGCAACGAATTAAATTGTAATTTTTATAAATCAACCTTTTCTGTGTATTCCCGGCAGTGTGAATTAATAAATAAACTTTGCGTCTTTCTCGCGACGCGATGCGACATTCGTTTTAACGACGCATTGTCAACTCGATAAAATATTCGAAAGCCATTCAAGCACGATACAAGCAGACATTATGGAACTACATGGATGTCCGATATAATTTGAACAGTCATAATGTCGTTTGTATTCGTAAAGTTGCTGCTTTGTGACGGGCATTGCCAAAATTGAATCTAATTGTTGGTCATGCAATCAGAAATCCACACCGTCTCCGATTCAAAACATTAATACTCGGTTTCCGAAATGGATCATTGGAGGAGGAACTAAAGATAAAGCGAATTAAATTGCAACACGGCAAGTGAAACAAATTAATTTACATTGATTCTTTCTCACGGGTATGTGCTATTTTATTCTTCTTTTTGATGACCCTCTTACGTTCAGCTTTAAAATGTTTGAGGCCTATCCTTACCTCAATTAGCCCAATTAATGGCAGCTTTCAAACATTGCTTTGATTAAATATCATGTTACGTAACGGAATTCAATACTAAATACTTCTAGTCTCTCGTGCATAGACATCTAGCCGTTTGTTAAAAAGTCGGCGAATTGTCATCCGGCGCGGCCTTGCCGCCCGAGCGACGGCCATTTTTGCCCAGATAGATACCGGCATTAGTACAGAGAGGTGGTGTGATCCACACGCGCTCCTGCGTTGGCACGCCATTTGCAATGGCGTCTTGTTACCGTAATTTAAAAGCCCTAACTACTGTTAACCGTTTACCTGTGCGGTCCCTAAATAGTGGACTGGGTTTGTGAACTAATATGTCGACACTGTTCCTGCCTAGAGCAACTCCAGACCGAGGTCCCAATCTAAGCTGTATTTAAAATCTCTTTTCACTGTGCTGTAATTCACTGTGTTTTAGAGTAACTTGTCCGATTTGAGTTGTATTAGAGAGAGAGAATTTTAGATCAATAGTTAGGGTGTGTATTGCCAATTGTTAGTGTATGATTCCCTATATGCACAAACTGTGCATGCCCTTCGGTAAATAAACCCTGGCTTGAAGATGCATATCATTTCATTTGGTAGTTGAGTATCTTTTCACATGAGTCGGTATGAGGCTGAAACGCCGACTCCCAACCCTTGCAGAGAAGAGATTTCATGTCCCGCCCACTGAGCTACCCAGGTAAGCCTGAGTCAAGCGCCCCTCGTCTGGCCTCAAGGTGAGTTTAACCTAACATTTCCTAACCTGTAACCTCATGCAGAGCCTCCCCCCATATCACTGCCACCCTAGAGTTGGGCTCGTTCCTCAACAATCACTATTAAATGAAATAAATATTATGTATAAAAAAATATAGCTTTAGTTCAGGAAACTTAACAATTAGTAATCCAACACCCATGGTCCAAAACGCCAGCTCACAAATATTTTGTTAACGAAAAACATATTTTTTTAATCTTTGAAGATAATATTAACAATTTGAGAGTTGTTAATATTATCTTCAATGATTAAATACACATTACATTGAGGTTTAAAAGCTTCAATGGGTTATTCGAAAAGTGAAATAAGTTTTGTTTTTTTCATTATTTAAATCAAATATAATAATGTTATTATTAAGTTCTGCAAGTATTTAAGTTTTTTTTAAATTATTATGACAGCTGTTTCAGCGTTCAAATCCATTTTGGATCCACAGTTAGAAAACTGATTTGAACGCCGAGACAACTGTCATAATAATGATAAAAAAAAACTAAATTACTTACAGAACTTAATAAGAATATTATTGAAATTGATTTCATTTAAATTATTAAAAAAAAATATATATATATATATATATTTAATGGATTTTTACCAACTAAACACAATAACAACTAATACTAAAATACTTGTATATAATTTTACATTATCTTTATGTAACGTTTCGGTAGGTGCAACCAGTGCATCAGCCATTACGCATAAGAAGTCATTTACAGTTAGGGGTATTTATGAGAGTGATTTAATGTTTTCCCATGGCACAACACGATCAAAATTTTCTCAAAGATTAAACTTGTACGCCTATCGCCAAAATATCTGTGTAGCCCGTCGAGAGGGCGTACGGTGGGAGGCCCCCTCCCAGCGGGGCTGAGGCTGAGAGGGTCCACAGATTCCCAGACAAATCTCTCACAGTCCCTACGTTAACGAAAGCAACGCCTTTTAAAAAACTATATTAAAACATTTACGTGTTCACTGAATGTATTTACAGTTACATAGCGACGAGGTCCCAGGACCCAAGGCAAGTTTATGAACTGTGTTCAAACCAATTTAAAATTTGACTCTGTATTGTGTACGCATCGTTCACTTGGCAAAACATATTTGCGTAAAATTGTAAATCTGAAAGAATCTCCAATAATGATGACCAGCCTTGAAAATTCATTGGTCTACGAATTTGACCACAATAGAGCATATAATGCATAGAGATGCTCTAACACGCATGGGGAAGATACCAAAATACGAGAAGCGAGCTAGGCGTGCGACCAATTTTAAGTAAAACAGCAAATTAGTAAAAGGTTTGGCATGCAAATGTAATGCACGTAAGTGCAAAAATCGAATATTTTGTTCGAGCATTTAGTTATACCCTTTTCATAAATGTTTTATATTTTGCTTACCGCAGTAAAAAGAAAACGTGGACGGCATCAAAGTAAGCTGGTGCCAAAATGGGTATCATATGAACCTTGCCTACAGCCGTCGAAATAGTATTTAGGGCTAGTCTATTCATTCTGACGTCAATGGACATTACCGATATTTAAAAAAAAAAAGTTGTTCAAATTATTTTTTTATTTCATCAGTATGTTAGAGCGTCAAAAAACTTCAACTTTATTTGAACATACCTTTTAAAAATTAAAAAATGTGTTGATATTCCTGTCCAATTAAATTAGAGGGATATTAGATAATGGTATTCCTTAAAAGGTGTGCTGTCTTCTTATTTTTAATTCTCAGCAACATAATTACTAGTATTGAATCGTACTAGAGGGTCAGCCACGCCGATGGCCAAGAAATATTAAATCACAAATCGCACCACCTTGCACCCATCACAGTAGCACTTAGATTTACCTTGCTGCCGTTATTGTTACCTTATCGTGATATAATTTAGGAATAGGTGTTAGGAATAAATTAATACAAATTGACTTTCACACGAAAACAAGTTCCGATCCATTCACACGAATCACACGCACCCCGTCCGTGTGTGAGATACCCAGATACATATTGATGCCATAATGGCTGTATCAATAATTTGAAAGGGCAGTCGCCATCTTTATTCTAGATATTCTAGTACTACTATCTAAGCATTAATCACTGAATGGCCATTGTGAAATAACGCATTATGTTTTATTTGATAGCAGGAGAATGGTTGCCAGGGTAATTTATTTGATAAATGAATTGTTTACATGCAATTCAGGGTGTAACAACCCTTATTTTACTTCTGCGTATTCAAATCTTCCGAAAACGATTTATTTTACAAATTGACTTACTTTATTCTACAAACTTGAAATGGCATCTTCTTTGAAGGTTTTTTTTATTGCTTTGGTAAAGCTGTAACAGAACAAGAATAAAATATTCGATGAGATGGAAGAAGGTGGTTTGATTATGTCGTGATATGTTGTACTTATATATTTCAAAACAAAATTACTATTAACTTGATTCGTACACCAATCATGGATGTTAATAAAGACAATCACGTGTATTGTGTATTACTTAGTGATTTAGGATTAATTACTTAAAAGAGCTAATGCTATTTGAACCTGATTGTTTTGGTAGTTACTAGGTTTTAAAGTAGGAGGGACGAGTGTACTCTTTCAGGGCACTTCTCCGCCACCGCGTGGGAAGCTTATAGTGCAGAGTACGCCAATTCAAGAATACCATCATTAGGTACTGCCTCAGCTGTTTGGATAGAGTCCCCGATGGCCCTCTAGAGACGAGTCTTCGGAGACCGTCAAACATGTCTTTTATTTTGTGTTAATTAATATTTTCAACATTATTTTATTTTTTACGTATAGTTATTTCTTTTAATGTGTTATTATTTAAACCTGTGGAACATATTACACTGCACTACCCCAGCATGCCTTCTGGAATAACGTAATATTATTATTATTGTTATTTTTATTATTAAAGACCCGCTTGGTTATAAATATGCATGTTATTAGTTTTTAGTCACTAGTTATAAGTCTCAGTAGTTAGTTGCTAGCTATAAGTCTCAGTTGTAGGTCAATAATTATAAATCTTAGTTGCGAGTCATTAGTAATAAGTCTCAGTTGTAGGCCAGTAGTTACAAATCTTAGTTATGAGTCATTAGAGTCTCAGTTGTAGGTCAATAGTTATAAATCTTAGTTGTGAGTCATTAGTAATAAAGGTTAGCTGTTAGTTGTCAGATATATGTCTAAGTGATAAGTTAGATAAATTATGTTGTAAAGGGACCTTGTGATGATTTTCTCACCAAAACGGGGCTATAGAAGTTATCCATTTATTACAATTATTATTTAGGTACTGATTGGTGGTCCATCGCCTGGAGCTTACACTCCGGAACGAAGGTAAAATTGACTTACGGGTATTTATTTTAAAGGAAACCACTTCCTTAAATTCTAACGTAATAATGCATTTCTTATACAGGCGGCGAAAAGTTTGAAATTCCCAGCCGCATGTTTTGATTTACGCAAAAAAAACATCACCAAAATGTGATTTATTTATTATATTTTGTAAAGCTCATTCATATTAAAATTTTGCTCGATCATATTAAAAAAAAACTTATTTGCTATAATTGGCAATATTTTGATATCCGAAAAAAAGGGTTCGTAAGTAGAAGATTTTGCACATTAAACATTTTTTGGGTTTGACAGTTTATTTTATCTAGGCTTCTAAAAAAGACCGAAAAAATGCCCGGTTAAACCAAAAGCCAAGATGTGTTCTACTCTCAGTATTTAATCGAATCATCTGTGACATTTCTAGGCCATCAAAATTTCAAACCTAAAACACATGATTTTGCAGTACTTCGCATTACATCAACATGAATTCTATATAATGCAATCTACTGATAATTTCATTCCGATCTGCAACAGAATTTCGGTAACACTATTATTATTCATTTAATTCATAAAAGAATCATTTTAATCGGTGTAGTCGAAAATCACGAACTTTAGTTAAAAATAACGAATCGTCCGAACACGATTATGAAATCATTCTAACGAGATAAATTTTGTTCTGTATTTCGGTGACTTATTTTTGGTTTATTTTATTTCCGTTGTTCTCTTTCAAAGCATTTCCGAATAAACAAGGTTTGATGAAAATGTACCACGTAATTCTGAAAGAGTGTATATTTAGAAACCATTACGATTCCGTACACCTTTTTTCAGATACGTGGGTGTTATTGAGATCAATTTTTATTTACATACGTAAGAACATTACAACGCTCCTTTACGATTTTTTTTTTGTTTAATTGAACCGGAACTGAAATAAAAATTTGTTCGGACCTCCACAGTATATGTATAGGCATGAATATTTTTTTTGCATTTTGGGTTAATTGTGGAAATTATTGAAGAATTACCGTACTTTAATTATGTAAAAATGCAATCATCATTGAGGGTTTCTTAAAGTAAGTTTTGATTACTTTATAATTAATATTACACATATATAACAACATTAAATCTTTAAAACAAAAATTATTCGTGATAAATGAGAAAAATATTTTTTTTATTTTAATGTTACTTTTTTAATTTTTCTTTTATTAAATTTTACAAAATATAAAAAAAAAAAAAATCCCCTTAAAGCACTTTTTAGTCATTTGACAAACGGGTGCTTGTTATTCAAAACCTTATGATAAATTAAATTTACAGTTAAGATCTACATAAAACAAAAACATAAGTAACAAACCAAAAACTTTAAAACCTAAATATATCACAACACTCATTCTCAAAAATATTTCTACGTATCTCTAAAATTCAACATATCTATAAAAAAAATTAATAATTACAGAAATATTTCGGATATCAAGCAATATTTCCTAATTATCTACTGTACAAATATTTTCTTTCAGTTAGAAAGTGTTCAATATATTTTTTAACTGTTTTATTTGAATACATTTCTTAATTTCAGCTGGTAATGTATTTAAACAGCTAGGAATCATGTAATCTAACGTTATTTGTCCATATTTGTTTGTATGCTTAGGAACCATTAATCCTTTATTAAAATTGAGAGGAGTTTTGTAAGTGTTAAACACAACATAGCAATTCCTTATAAAATAATACAAAGTTCACTGTATTTATTAACCCTCAATAAAATTTCATCAGGTTACAAATTTAAATAGCTAGGAATCTTGTAATCTAGACCGGTCAGTGGCTGAGTTGGCATCACGTTTAGGTCTCACCCAAACGTCGTGAGTTCAATTCCTCGGATGGCTAAGTCCTTCATTACGATACAAGCAACATCTTCCGCTTACTGTGATGGTAGTAGGAGAATTTCAAATATTTTCAGGTTATTCGTAACCAGGGAATATTTGTCTTTCTTTAAAAACAAAAGTTCTTTATCCATATTTTTTCTGAATGCTTAAAGACAATTAGTCCTTAAATATAATTGAGTTAAATATTATAGGCGAACTCTAGCCTATTTGTATAATATGGGGGGTTTTGTGCAGAAACATGATTTTTTACAACAGAATTGCTCTTACTGAAAGAATTTTGAGAATCCTAGTTAAAAAAAAAAAAAAAAACGCTTATAGAATATTATGTAGAATTTAAATTCTATTAGGTTATTTCAAAATATATTGTGTTTTGAAAAAATGATCGTTTCTTGGAATAAAACCATCGCACTTTATTACATACGTGTTGCCAAAGTGAAAAATTAATTTGTCATTGATATTAACAGTTATGAATGCTTTATAAAAATTTCAAACTATCAGCGAGCATATTTCTATCAACTGTTATGCTTTTAAAAAAACGTCAGCATTGTTAAAGTTCTCAAATCTCTTTCTAAACTTAATCTCCATCTCATGGGAACAATTTAATCCCCTGAAGGGTGCCCACTTCTCGCTTCTGCTTCCGACTCTGACAAAATCACTCTCCATTGAAGAAACTAGATATCCCAACGGATTTTGATTCCATCCGATAAAAAATATAAATCTGCTCTCGTGATTCGCGACACGGGATTACGCCAATGTTGAAGCTGTGATGTTACATCAAAACAAGACACGTAACGATACCGTTCGATAAAAAAACGAAGATCAGTTTATTTATGCCTGGATGTTAACAAATGAATAGGAAACGTATTTTTATTATTTTTAAGTTCAAAACAATGTATTAAAGGTAAGTATTATTATTTAGTTTAAAAAACGATTTATTTATAAAAAAAGTTCTGCTAGGGGTAATTATTTTTACGTGAGACAGCTGTTTATCAAACTTTGGTGGAGCCACTTACGACGATCCATTTATTTTATTAATAAGGCATTATCGCAGTTTTAACACCTTCGGAAGGCGACACAGCTATCACATGTAATAATATTTACCTGGCAAAACTTTTTTTTATAAATAAACCGTTTTGAAAAGTAAATTAAAATATTATTTATTAAATTTTTAAAAAATTACATTAAATTACACAACTTAAACTTAAACACGATAAATTTCTATTACTGTTCAATTATTGCTTGATACTTGTTCGCGCTTGTCTATCTAATGGGTCGCACGCCTCTCGAGATCTGGACAACAGTGACGAGATTCTCCTTTTTTTACCAGCACTTCTTTGCCGCACACCTCTCTTGCGTAGGTACATTGAAGGCTTAAGGCCAGTTTTACAAACGAACTACCAAATGTCTGTTACGTAACGAACCGTTTCGTTAATGGACTGTTATCCGGCTGTTTTTTTTGTCTTGAATAATTTCCATTCGCTCGACATCACTTTCATTGCTCGATGAGGAATCCATTTCATAAATTCAAATTACATATTGTCTTTTAAAATAAAATACATCACGGTTTCAAATAAGCGATCGTTAAGCAATAACTAACGACCGGTAATCTTACGAACGTTTATAAAACGGCAAAATCGGGCGGTAGTCCAAATATTAGTTAAAAATGGTATCAAGCGTTACGAACGGATGGTTATAAAACAGGCAGTAAAAGAGTAAAACCTTAATACTTTCCATAATGTTTGATATGTATATCGACGGCTGTCTTGTCTGACAATAAAGTAAACCAGTTTAAATATATTTCGTATGAATGTGTTACATTGCAAATATTTTGTTTTCTGCACAAATACGAAAATATCGACGAAAGAGAAGGCAAACACGAGCTGTGATGATCCCAGGAATCCCAAAGCAACGTTTCTTTCACGGAATGATATAATTTTTCAATCGCACAATGGAATAATACGACCGCGTATCGCCATTATTGATTCGGCTCCGTATTTCCGCACTGTCCCTTTTCGGGCCATTGTTATAATTACGAAGGTAAGAATGGAAGTGACAATGTTTCGCCCGAGGAGCTTCGAGCTACGAACTGGGGCCGGGGGAGCGCGCCACAATGGGACACCGAAGGAGGACTGAAAGAAAAAATGATAGGAAAACAACGGGTGAATGCGAAGAATGGGGGACAAAAATCGAAAGCACCCAACATTCAGGGGACACAATTGAATTATTATTCGTTTTGATCCATTTTGAGATTCAAAGCCCCTGGGCGGATTTAGCAGGGTGTCTCAAATTTGGCAGCAGCGCGATAATTTCATATATTTTGCATGTGATTTCTTTGAACCTCGATGGAAACCTAACAAAGTTATTTTGTACGCTATAAAAATATTACTGTGTAATAACAGTAAACACCTACTCTTCGACGAACATACAACTTTCATTTATTATTATTCCAGGCATTAAAAATAATTTACGATTTTTGTTTAATTCGTAAAACTGTATTTTTTTTTATTTAATGTCAATATCAGTCACTCCATTATAAAACAATTAAGAAAAAATTGCCATTTAGTGCCGGGAAAACAGATTTCAAAGTACCTCACAGAACAAAGAAACTATTTTCAAAATTATTTTCTCAGTAAATCGGTTTCACCGTTAATAAATCATTTTAGGCATCATAAAAATTGAAATTAGGTGGGGATATATAGAAACACATAAATAATTCCTCTCAATGTTGCCTAAGCACACGCCTTGAACGCCGAAACAGTCACAATAATAAAAAACTAAAATGCTTCCAGAATTTAAAAATAACATTATTAAATTGAATTTAATCCAAATTTTAAAAAAAATTGAAAATTATCTAGCAATCATTAAATAATGTATTAATGAATTTTAATGTGATGGTAATCAAGGAAACTTATTTGTTTTACGATAAATAAAGCCTTACCAAGTAGCTTTATTTTAACTAAGAAACCATCTGAAGTACTCAGCATTACCAGGGGTTATGATTGGTTTCGATAAAAGTTTTGAGGTTGTGAGGTGTTACCCCTATCCCTTCCCCTACCCAGTAATTTTCCTCTTATTTTGAACGTTAAGTGTGCAAAATTTATCCATGGAATACCAAAAATTCTGCTCTAGAGGATAGAGAAGGTGGTGATATTTAGAAATAGACATTAACCTTGCTCTCGTTTGGAAGATCAAGCGCGTTTGTAAAAATTTCTTCAAACTCGTAGATACTGTAGATTTTTATAAATAACAAATCAATCGCCAGACACTCTTCCTTACGTATATTTCAGATGATTGTCACGATTTTGCGTGTTGGTATTATCTTCTGAATAAATGCCAAGTTACCTACATAATGTAGCAATAATAAATTCCAAAACTTTGGCTTCTTTTACACTTTAATGAGTTCCATAGGTGGTCCTTTAGAAAGGAGAAAGATATTAATGGTTGCACGCAATGCCTCGTGTCTGTTTCTCTTGTACAAATGGAGAATACGATTCAATGGAAAACAGCAGTAATATTGTATGCTGATATAATTATTTCACACAATTCAAAACTGTTCATAAGTGTATCTACATAAATAAATAATAAAGGTGGGTATCAATGGAGATAACAAATTAAAATGAGATATATAATACATTATCTCCCAGCTGTCCTACCTAACCTCGGGCAAAATGGCGATGGAACTTTATTTCGTGTAAAGGAATTAAAATTGCCGAATAATGTTAAACCTGAAATATAAAATGCGTAGTTGGAGGCCATTGTAGAGGAATAACACCTTGAATGGACAACAATGATTAACTGAACAAATAATATCCCAATAATGGAATTCAATAAGCAAATGTTTTGTCGAGCTTTAGGCGATATGTGTTCAACACAAGCAGCTTTGTTGTTCAGATAAATATCATACGTTTCATTGTGTTTGCGAAACTCTCCAAAGTATGGGAGATGGAACTCTTTCATGGGACGGTTTCTATAGAAGACTCCCACCATTCAGCGAGCCTTTGGGGAGAAATTCTGATAACATTGGCCGCGGACAATTACTAAATTGCGAAAACACTTCAATGTTGATAAAGCAATGAAACAGATTTATGAACACATATTGTAATGTAGTTCGGTTGTATTGAAATCGAGCAAATATTATATTATTAACAACTGATAGTTTGTTTCTAAACGAAATATTAACAGGTTTTTATTGTGACTCCTCGCCACAGTTCTGAGCAGTGGCGTACAGTGCATAAAGGGTGAAAAGCTGTGCCTATTCAAAGTAAAACAAAAAAGTATAAAATGTTAATAAATATGTGACAAAATTCTAAGTACTTTTAGCGTCCTTGGGGTGATTTTTCGCAAAAATGGCGTACCAATTATCCTAACATTAATATCAATGTTTTTATTTTTTTATTCAGTTAGCCACACCAATCGGCGTAAAATGATGATAAAATGGTTATTTTCAAATATTCAATGCACATTTCATTCTTGAACTTTGAAGTTGTTGCTAAATAGCACTGGCGTGCATTGCTATATGACCATAGGTAGGCTCTATGTAGTTTTTCAATTTCTAGTATGAATAGTATATTGGATATGAATATTATCTTCGTAAAAACTATCAATTTGTCATGTAGAATCAATTTATCAATTTAGAACGCATGGGACATAAAAATTTTTTCGAAAGAAAATCTTTTATTATTTTTACTGATCCGTTTTTTTTTACCGGGTAAGAAAAGTTTTTCAGCCTTTGTGGACTGCACACAACTGGTTCCGAGGGGAGCTACCGCCCGGTTGGGCGACAATGTGAGACGGGTTAAGGAAGGGACTGTCAGAGCTTATGCGATATTATTGACTTAAATTGAGGAGGAAAGACGAATGCCGTCACGCATACATGCCATTTTCAAAATAATTTTAAGACGTTCTAAAGCACCCTAGATAAACTCTTATCATCCGAGCGCCTTGCTAATGCACTGGCTCTGCCAATGCTGATTTTTTTTTATGTTTCGCTCAGCATGCTTAATTGAAATACCTGCACAACAGACGCATTCCATCAATTGTTTAATTTCTCAGTAATTTGATTAGTGTCAAACTTTCAGCGTTCTATGACACCATCGAATGATTCAAAATTCATTACAGCACCTGCGATAGTATTACGTATATTTATAAGGATGTATTTGGAAGCTGAATATTGAATTATTCAATAAGTAAGTGGTTTATCTAGCAATAAGGGTACACTATTAAAATAATCACAAAGCGCTAATGTACTGACCGGTCACCGGTAGAATATCTCGAGGATAGGGACACAAAAGACTCTTACAAAAACACTCTGACAATATGAATTAAAGACGAATAATAGAAACCGAGCTATCAGTGCGTGAAATATTTAGTTTTGTCAAAAGGTACAATGCTTTATGTACCCTTTTTAGAATATCTATTCGAATGAAGTGTCATGTTAGAAACTAACTCCTTTTATCTATTTCCTATCATCTGTATTGTCATGCAGAATTTTTTTTTTAATTTTGTTCATTTCATTCAGGTCACATTCCCTCCATCCAAGGGTATTTTTTAATCAGAGCGGGTAACTTCAAAAATTGTATTTAATCTGAATCTCCAAAAAATCGCAGGTAGAAAACTCTCCTTCAGATAAAGTCGTTCAATATTCAGTTACGGAATGGTTCATAATTTATGCCACCTAGTAGTTATACGAATAGATTAAAACTGATTTATTAAATCTTTAATGGTTGAGCTAATTCAATCAATTTTAAATTGTATTAAATTTTCTAAAGAAAAAACTGTAAAATCTGTATTGTACAATTCATTTCAAATTAACGCAATAACAATGATTTGTAATTTACATCATTCATTATTCATTATGTGAAAAAACTATGTTTAATCAAGACGGCCTCCATGGTCGAGGGGTAAGGCTCTCGACTACGAATCCGAAGGTCGCGGGTTCAAATCCCGGCGTGCGCAAGTAAATTTTATTTAATTAATTTGTGTTGTTTCACAATTAATTAAATAAAAATAATATATAGTATATTTGCGCACGTTCCAGAGTGGAAGATACTCTCAGTATCGCCCTGATGAAAGACCAGCATTCAGAATTGAAACGTTGCTTGAAATGGCTTTTAGCCGTGTTTGGTGACCAGATCTGAATAGCCAGGTATTTCCCCACCTTCGTCTGCCCCTTCTCCTTCCCCTCCACAATACCTTCAGCCTCACAACATTCCCCAAATGGGAATTCCATAGTCTCACTGGCTCCAGACGGTTGGGAGCAGTTGGGACTCTTGTGCGGTATTCATATAAAAAAAAAAAGAAACGAACCCGATCTCCGCAAATCATTAAGAAATCTGTACATTATATTCATATTTCGTGCTGATCAGTAGCGTACCTTGAATCTTAACGTGAACTAAGAGTTTTCAATAGTATATTCGAAGTTTTTTAAGCAAGATTAATTATTATTACTCAAATTGGGTTTCAATTTCACCAATCTGTTTATTTAACCATTATTATTACTCTTTTAAACTCCCGTATTTCCTGGAGCATAGTTTTTCAGCTAGCATCTGAACTAATTGTTTTTTTTTCTCTTTTAAAGTAAATCAAAAGACAATTTTATTTTTTGTGTTTAATAAATATGTCAAACCTCGAAGTAATTTCTTTCTACGAAAATATTAATATTTTTTCATTTATTTAAAACTACTCTCACCTTTTTAAGCAGAAAACATTTGTTTGAAATATAAGTGCAAAATAAAAATTATCAAAAAACAAGGTTACGTAAAAGTTTTACATGAAATTCAACAAATGTTTTAAGGCTTTTAATGTAAAAATTTAAAAAAATATATATATTATATTTATATACACATACAATAAGAAAATAAAATAAATAAATGTACAAAGTTTTCTACGCAAATGTAAATGAAAATATTTTAAAAAAAAATTATATATTTAATCAGTAGGAAAATAACATAAATAAATGTAGGCTCGTATCATACAGATACAATAGAAATACATAACAATGTTTTACAAGAGAAAAATCCTGCATTAGAACAGATTTGGTATCAATGATAAATGGTTTTCCAAATAGCATTTTTTTAAATAAGATCTCAGAACAGCGTTTAGATTTGATCGAAGCACACACATGTCTCAATTCCTCAGGCAACTTGTTATAGCTGGTGTAAGCAATGCATTCCAATGATTTCTCTCCGTATTTTGTAGAACGTATTTTTGATATGTGTTGTTTGTGGTGTTGTCGTATAATACGTTGGTGAATGTCGTGATTATAGTTAAGTTTTATATTTATGTGAGTATGAGATTGAATCATTTTTTAAATATTGTTTCTTATCTCATGGCTTGGAATAACCTTAAACAATAATACTAGTACGTGCCGTTAAATATCTTTAACGGGTGTATCCTATGGCAATATCAATCCAAAAATGTTAAGCAGGGCATGTTTTGAATTATCTGTACCTCAGATATCATTTTCTTGGTAGCGAAACTTCAGATACTTGAAAGATAGAGCAAGTGGTAATGAATCATAACATAGTACAATGAAAGCAATCCACATAATCTTTACATTACACCGGTCACTGGAGAAATCTTTGATTTTACATTGTCAATATGATGTTTCCACGTGAGCCGTGAGTCAATCAGAAGGCCCAGATACTTCGCAACATCTGCTTTTTCAAGTTTATTTAGTCCAATGGAAATATCAAGGCTTTTCTCCCTCCTATTTCTGAACAGCATATAATGTCTCTTTTTAATGTTAAGAACTGGTGAAAGACCACCATTCAGAATTGAAACGTTGCTTGAAATGGCTTTTAGCCGTGTTTGGTGACCAGATCTGAATAGCCAGGTATTTCCCCAACTCCCCCTTCCCCTTCTTCTTCTCCTTCCCCTCCCCAATACCTTCAGCCTCACAACATTCCCCGATTGGGAATGCCATAGTCTCACTGGCTCCAGACGGTTGGGAGCAGTTGGGACTCTTGTGCGGTATTCAGGAAAAAAAAAAAAGACTAAGTTAATTAATTCTCAACCAATTTTCCAAATGAGCCAAACCCCTTTCCATTTCCCTTTCCATATCGTTTATATTAGTATTATGATAGAATATTATTGTGTCATTCGCATAAAGTTGAAATTTACCCTCCATTCTAAATTTTGCTATATCATTAATGTAGATCAAAAATAATAATGACCCGAAAACGAAGCCCTGTGGTACAACGCATTTTATCATTTTAAGATCACTTGTATTTGTATTTTTTTAACAAATAAATATTACATATATAGTGTAGAGTACATTTTATGAAAACATGTATAGGTGTTCCTAGCCATAAAGAAAGAAGGTTTTTGTTTTTTTTTTTAAATATTGGTGTAACAGAAATAAAACATTAAAAAAAAAACTTATTATAGCAATAAAGGAATGGAAAATACAAACCTTTGAAGTAATGTATCAATTTATGAATATTTTCTATAGAAACTTTTTACAGATTGACAGATTGCTAAAGTAAGTTCTTCCTTAGAGGTGTTATTTTTATCATAAATAAAAATTCTTGTAATTAGCGGTGGGAGTCTATTGTGAACCATTTTGAATCCATAGAAGTCTTTATCCTACTGATGGTTTTTCTGAGTCACGAGAAAATCCCGGCTGGCATGTTCCTTAACGTCGAGCTTTATCATTACCAAACATTTATGAATTTCACGACACTGTATAAAAATTCCGCTGAAAATAAACCGTACTTCTACAAACGTTCATTTATTATTACACAATTATTTCGAGTAAAAATAATAACGAAAAATATCTCACGGCTAACGCGTCGATATAATTATTTTACAATGAGCCCTTATTTGTTGCACAATGCGCACATAAGACAGAAAGAAGGAAACAAATGTAATCCTTGGTTCCTATCATTATCCTGGCAGGATCACGGCAAGGAGTTCAGAAGGTCCCTAGTCAAGAAGTCAAGTGGAGAAGGCGGGACTTCTCCGCCCAAC
Source organism: Halesus radiatus (assembly GCA_022606495.2). Classification (NCBI taxonomy): domain Eukaryota; kingdom Metazoa; phylum Arthropoda; class Insecta; order Trichoptera; family Limnephilidae; genus Halesus; species Halesus radiatus. Next base: position 29,044 of record JAHDVE020008340.1, read on the forward strand.
AAGTTCGTGTGTAACCCTCCCGAGCTGCATTCTCATAGGCATTAAAGCTTTCGAGTCAGCTATTATTCCATTGAAATAAATATGAATAATTGACGTAGTTATGCAGAAAGCGTCCAACCAGAACTTGCCAAAATCGCCCTTTTCATGGTTACCAATAGAAAAATTCGAGATCTTTATATGTTAAAAACATCCAAGCTCCAAATGCGATAACAGTATACAAAAACTTATAATCACTCCACAGGTGCCTTAATATGCTTTTGTATTGTCAAATTTTCAAATACCTTTTTCGCAGCTTCATCTTTTGGGGTTGGATGCTTTCTGCATAACTGCGTCCAATCATACCTAAATATTAAAAAACAATTTTTGATGATTTCTGTGGTAGAGGGAAACTTATTTTCACTATGGACGTACAGAATAAATTAACATGGGTCAATTCTAACAGTTCTTCTATGTGTATTAACAAAAATATTAATAAATGTATATATATTTTATTTATTTCGATTTGAGGAGAGCTTGGTGCGGTCCATAAAGTACATGGATACAGACCTCTGACAATTTATTATGGCCACCCCGAAATATTATTGTCTTAGGTTATTTTTTCTATATTTATTTACTTTTTACAGTTACTCCACACAGGCCCTGATGGAAATAATTTCCCTCAAGGCCTATGTCATATTTGGGGAGTTCAGTCAGTTCACATTTAGTCACCGTAAAGTGCGCACATGTGATTTTTATTCTCGATTATTTTAGGTTTTGTAGATCAACTACGTACAGAATTTGACTTTTGATGATAATGGTCAATTATTTAAAAAACTAGACCTGAAACTAAGATTTGGAGGAAATGTGAGGTTAGCCATAATAAATTATCAGGGGACTGTACATAAAAACTGCTTTACTAAGGTAGATACTTAAAAGTAAAAAAAAATATACATAGCATACTTATAAAATAAGTTACAATATTTTATTCTAACACTAACACATGCATACTGTGTGTTTGTATTAGTATAATGCAATTTTATAATTTTCTTAGGGGAATTAATATATGCTGTAAACCTACAATAACAAGATAGTCCATTTCCACCTGCCAAGAAACAATTTAACTTTCTATATATTTGCAATCATTACGTGCTAAAAGTTTTTTTTTCTTCTGTAATATTGAAATTAACCCCATCGTGATCGCGAATTTTCATAATAATCATAAGTTAACTATAAATAATATGACGTTCACGTGTTATGCCTACAGAGTATCGAACATTTGTAATTTTGGTAGAAAGACATCACAAGTACAACCAAGCAACATTTGAATTTCAATAAAATCAACCTAAAAAATCGATTTCGTTTAAATATTGACTTTTTTTAATAATATTTATATCTGTCCTGGTTCTGAAATTCGATAGCTGCTCTGTTAATAACGGAAGAAAAATGAATCAAGGAAAAAGACTTGGTTAAGTTACAATCATTTGTTATGCATAGCAGTCACTTCTGTGTGTGCATTATTTACTAGACACTGATGACACTGGGATACGAACCCTAAATACTGGATCTTGAAGTACCTACGTAAGCGATAAAGCTTCCCACTTCCCACTCAGCCACAATAAAGCTCTCCATTCATGAGAATAACATGAAGAAGTTGTTTGGGAGAAGTCAAGTGACAATGACTTCCTACCACCAAACAGGTGGAACACCTGGCTCATTTTTAAACTAAATTATTACGGTACTCGCTTATCAAATGATTTTTCTTTAAAAGGTAGCCCATATTGACCACGAATTTAAATTTCACGTCTCGATAAATGTGAAAGGTAAAAAACCAAAAAAATAAAATTATTCATTACCTTCGGAAAGAAGATTTGCAAGATTATAAAAATATTTTATTTTTGATTTCAAATTTAGTTTATAGATATCAAAATTATTTTTTGATAACTGTTTTTTATTTGTATAATTAAAAAGAACTTTTTTTGCGCCACTGTTTTTAATATATAAACATCTACATGTTTCAGAATCATAGCTTCCCTCGTCAGGATAAATAATATACTAAAAATTAGTGACAAGTATAAACAAATAATAAATAAATGAACAAATTCCAAACATATACAAAAAATAAACATATGTGATGGAAGTAGGTAAGCAATTAAAGAAAAATATTAAAAAATATGAATTTTGTATTTGAAATTTAAAAAAAAAATTATTTTTATTTTAATATAAATAAAATCAAGACAATAACAAAGCGGAAAAAATAAAATAATAATCAATATTATTAAATTTTTAATAATAATATTCTAAATGTGGTTATTAATTTGAAAATAAATACAAGAGGACAGCTTTTTTTTTTTTTCATTGACCATTTACACTTTTTCTCATTTCTAAAATCTCTAATTTATCTAATTGTAAATCAGGTGTATTCGTGTATAACAATTTTAAACCTCGTTTACGTCAAAAGAATGATTTATTTATTTTAAAAAAAAAATATTGTTTTATTTTCAAATGGCTTATTTACAAAAAAGTTCTTCTAGTGAAATATTATTACGCGTGATAGTATTTTCCATTCTGAAGATATTTTCAAACTAGTTAAAATTAAATAATAATATTTAAATATTATTAAAGATAAAATGAAACTTATAATTGACTTTCTAAAAATCATTGAGATCCAAATGACATTTTGACCTTTTTTATGGAAAAACAGCCTTTGTGTTTAAAAATGCAACCTCTTTATTAATGTAAATAAAAAATAAGGATACGACATATACGCGCAGGGATGATGATTATAAGAAAAAATTACATAGTCAAACCAAATAAATAATAATGAAAATTACTTGGATCTTTGTGATTTAAAGAACCTTAACCAACTTACCACTCAACTCCTATTTCTTATGATTGTTTTCTTTACGTTTAAGCTTGAAGAGACGTACACTGTGTTGAGTAAAGTTTATCTGAGGCAGCCAATTGCCAATATTCCAATGTTCCCTATGAATAAGGTGACATTTTTCTTCAAAAAAATTGTTGCAATCATAACGGCAAGTATGTGGATATGACTGGAAGTTTCCTTGTAACCTTCTTGTCTTTGGGCAGATTTATATTCTTGGCCGGAATTTCTGAGCATTTTTCTATGCGCTATTTTTTTTTCTGTATATTTTCAAAGATTTCTTAATTTTTATGTGTTTCGCTTTCCTCGGGAATTGATAATTTTTTTAACTGCACGCCACTGCTTGAATCTTTCATCGATAGCTGTCACTGTCCTTCACTTTTTCGTGAAATTATCTATGATTTTTAAACGACCGGCCGGTGGCTGAGTTGGCATCGCGTTTGGGTCTCACCCAGGCGTCGTGAGTTCAATTCCTCCACTGGCTAAATCCTCCATTACGACACAAGCAACATCTTCCGCATACTGTGATGGTAGTAGGAGTTTTTCAAATATTGTCAGGTTATTCGTAACCAGGGAACATTTGTCTTTCTTTTTAAGAAGAAAAAAATATAAGAAGAAGAAATGACAATTATCTACCATTCTGATTACCTACTTAACTCGATTCTCACGATAGTGTCATTTAGACCCATATGGTTTTCAACTCTTCAATTACAAGAACTTTTTTTTGATTCATTAGCCTTAAAACATTCTCAGAAACATTTTCCTTATTAAATACTTAAATATAGGGAACAACCAATATGGCGTCTTGTCATACAAATATCTAAATATTTATTAAAGTTTCATGAGAGAAATGGCGTTGCGAGGTTATAATTTAGTATGGCCTCTATAATATTATCTGCCTGTATGTAAAATTAATAACATGTATATTTTAACGCGGCATCGCGTTCATTGGTCAAATGCATTGTACATGTAATTTGGTATTACAGATCGATGATTTGGTGAATGCAATTTTTTTAGCAATAATTTATAATAACACATTATCTATAGTTATTAATAAGATAGAGCATTGAAAAAAAAAATATATATATATATATATAAATGTGTGTACATCGCCCTTGGGGTGCTTTTTACCAATCATCAAAATATTATTATTATGATTATTAGTATAAAAAATCGAGACAACGCTGCACAAATTTTGCGACGTCCGAGCTCACTGACGGAGAGTTTTACCGCTTCTTTCAATTTTGTTTTCCTTTATTATTAAAATATTCATCAAACGTGCAATATTTTCGTAACACTTTTTTTTCGATTAAAAAAAACTTTTAATTAAAATAATTTATGCTTGTGTGTGTGTGTTTATTATTGTACATCAACACAGTGCAACACGTGATAGGTACTAGAGTTAGCAGTGCCTACCTCATGAATCTATTTACTTTTTAGTTCTCCAGGCCTTCTGCAATACTTGTAATGTGTTGTGTCGGGGTGCCCATAAAGCGCCACGCCTCGCGAACGCCCCGGACTTCCCCCGGCGATAATGGTAACTTTGATAAGTTAATTCCAGTTTTATAACCGGATCGAGAGCCGTCCCGTCCCGCCTACGGGCCGCGAGTGGTCACCCGCCGGTGGAAAATGGGAGTTGCCGCACCAAATAATCATTTATTTCCTTTCAAATTGCTCCACACTTCAAATTGAAATTGCCATATAGGAATTAATAGTTTCTAGACTGGCAATATTCTCACGTTGGTGAAGAGAGCGGTTTTTTGTGATGTGTATTAAACTTTATGGGCGGGCTATGATTGTCGGCGTCACGTAGCTAAGTACTGGATACAATGTCGAAGTCAAATAATTCATTTAAATACATATAATGAGTTCGGATTCAATCCAGTTCACAATCCAGGTACGTACCAACCTGCTTTCATTTTAACACGAAATTAAAATGGCTTCTTATAATACTATCCTGATTGTGTAATTATGCGAAAATGGGGTGTCATTAATTGATTATCACATTTATTTTCTTAATCATTGAAATGCGGTAGGTAATTTATTACCATTTATAATAACGTGAAGGCGTGACTAAAGTTATAGATGAGACAGAGGAACGTCCATTAATAGTTTTATTTACATCTGAAGGATTCACATATTGAAAAAACACGGTCTCAGGTGAAACAAATTAACCGAAAAAACTCAGATAAATCAAGTTGATATCCCAGCAACCTCGGCAGCCATTACCGGCTGCAGTTTAACAAATATAAATCAATAACACAAACAAAAATCTGATCGCTAAACGCTACGGGAACGCCTCATCTCAAATTGATCATTACCCCCTTTTCACCGTTTGTTTAGGGATCCCAAAACAAAGCAAAAAACTCCACACAATATATCTGACCGCGGAGACCCTTTGTCTGGTAGGATCCCTGCCTGGAATCTCACTCGGGGTTTTTTCTACAAAAAGACCCGCCGCCTCATAATACCTGTGATGTGATACATAGTTATCTGTCATAAATGCCTATCCCTTAAATTCGTGGAACCCAACGCTTATAATGGAAGCTTACAAAGGATCCATTCGAGATTTGGAGATAAGGCCCGGGATATGGTTACATTCTGACCACTCTCCCAAGTGGAGTCGACTAGTCTAGAAGCCGGGAGACAGACAGTCGCCACCTTTGGCATTTTAATATAAGCATCCTCGATCAATCCAACTGTGAACGCTACACAAATTAGAAACACTAAGCAACAAGACGCTTAACCACCAAAGCTTTACACATAGACAATCCGTAAAAAAATGTCACCTTTTTACATTATTTTAACAGCTTCAAAGCGCATTTGACGTGCTCAAAATATATTTAAACTAGGAACTTGAATCAGACTACACTTTGATTCTACAATAGATAGTATTCCAACGGCAAGGAATGCGTCAAATATAAAACAATATGAAGCCACTGACTTAAAAAAAATCTTCGATCATAACGAGTGAAAATATAAATGGTCGGTTTGTTTTACTACGTGCCAAAGCTGATTGTTTTAAAATATTTTGGATAAGGATGAGAGATGGTTCGGAGGTGCCCTGTGACTGTAGATAAACACAGCACAGCGTTTTCTCATCGGGCCTCGACTAAATAGAGATCACTGATAAATCAGAAGAATGCATCAAGTTTAAACCTAATGACGATATCAATGTCTGATGCTAAATTCAATGATGAACTGATACTAACGAAACACTTAGACATTTTGTTTATTTTCTAACAGAAGTTGTATCTGTTCGCTCATGAAATAAAGAGCTGTTGCTACCCGACTTCGCCGAGTAGGAATACTCTTTTTCAAAATCTTTTTTCTTGTTGGAAAACATTGAACACTTATTAATGTGACTTCATATTTTTTTCTTTACTTAATAGTTCGTTATTGATTAAATGACGCTACAAGCTGAAAAAAGCAGCATTTACCTATAAAATTCAGCAGATATCATGAAACCAGAGCTCACCCTTCGAGATTTTCACAAGAATGGCTATTCTGTTTAGATTAGCAATATTTTATTACATATTGTGAAATATTGATTATTTCACAATCTTAATGAAAATAGATATTAAATAATAATTTATATTTGTGTTTATACCACCATTTTAATCAATAATTATCTACCCGTTTCGAAACCAATGGTTCCTTCGTCAGTAAACAATTTATACTGGAAATATAATAACACATTACCTTAGGTGAATTATAAGAATAGATAAAAATAACAGGAAGTGGTAAGTTAAGGTATTCAATGGGGTATTAATGTAAAAGTAATTACATAATATGAACAAAAATTTTTGTTATATATTTATGTTAGAAGCTAGATATTCAATCAAAATCATGAAAAACCAATAAAAAATAATTATTCTGAATATAGATATTGGTATGAAAATAAATTCAAGTGATTTGGATGCTTTTCGTAAATATTCGGTTATTAATAATATTTAATTGATATTATAATTCAAATAGATATTAGACAGAGATATGTATTAAAAAAAATTAGAATTTTTATTTTGGAATATTATTTGTTTTTATTTTATTATATATGTTTATTTATAAACATTTTTTTTATTTTTTTACGTAAACATATATATATTTTTTTAACATTAAATTATAAATACATCTGAACACATGTAATCTACGGGTAATGTAAATAATGCAAAAAATCCCACATAGGCAAGGCCAGTACGTGGGTAATACTGTATATACATATTAAACATATGTTTAGGCATATTTTGTCTCAGCCTTTATTTAACGATATTTAAATAACACACAATATTACAAGATATTATTTTCGCAGTAATTCCCGTCCACCAAATAAATGATTGAATTCATTTTAAAATGTGTATTTTCACACCTAATTTTGGTAGTATTTGAACATCCAAACGATTTAACATTTAGGATAGATTTGGGTTTCATTCTGCACCCTAATTTCCGCCGCAACCCTTTGTCAAACTAAAAAAAACTCATCTTTGTGAATGTGTAGAGGTCGAAAAAAACTACATCTATTGTTTACTTTTCACGATTCATAGACGCTCTGGAGTTCATAGAGAATCTGAGTACCTGCCCGATCTATCATATTATGACGAAGTGTTGTTTCTGATACATTTTTGTCGGTGCCCGAGCCAAATTAGAAGTCACTGGAAGTTAGAAGAAAAAAATTATATTATTCTTTTGAAATATTAAATGGCTCGAAAAAACATATTCATTCAGCAAAAACTTTTTTTTTCTCAATCAAACTTTGTTGATTTAAAATACGTATTGGCTCTTCACGGAAGGTATATAAGGTGCCATCGGTAACTGAAATTACCTTGGCGCATTTGTGATTTCCTAAGTCGAGTTATAAAACCTGTTTATCGTCTAATATGAAGGGAATCCAATTCGTAAAATTCAGACGAAACAACCGCACTCCTTACGCAGATGACCGAAATTCCTGCTTACCACCGGCCTGTTTCGATTTATGTAAAAAAAAAACTTCGCCAAAATGCATGTTTTATTTCATTTTATGAAGTCCAGTTACAAATATAAAAAAATTCCAACCATTCTCTAAAGAACCTAATTTTCCACATTTTAATATAAAACCGTTTCCGAAAGGGTAAGTTTTAGATTTGAGACTTTTTAGTAATTTTTTAAAGGCCTGGTAAGTACTTCATTTTTTTTCGAGGCTTATATAAAAAGTTGTCAAAATTTCGAAATTCGAATTCGCAGAACATATCTTACTGAATAATCACGTCCCGCTTGACAACAACGAGCCTAAACCCTTACATATAGAAGGAAGGGGTCTAGGATTAAATTTACTTGAACAATAAGAAATTAATAAACGAACGAATGATCCTAATATTACATTAATTAAAAAGGTAAGGAAAATTATGTATTCACGGCTTCTCAGTATGTTTACATTATCAAAACAATATATCACATTTAAATAAATCAAATATGAAAACTTTACCATTTAAATACGAGAAAATACATTATAAATGTAAAAACCTCATGGAATGGAGAATTTTAATTATTTTCTAACTAAATCGGTTTTCCCGATAATAAATCATTCTTTTTAAAAACCCGTCCTCCTTAGAATGGGGTGAGAGAAAATAAAATCATAAATAAGTCGTCACAATGTGGATTAACCGCAGTTTGAAAATGGCCTTGAACGCCGAAACAGCTATCATAGTAATAAATACTTGCAGGACTTAATAAAAACATTATTAAATTTGATTTACGTTAAATTAAAAAACGAATACAAAGAAAAGTTATTAGTTATTGGAAAAAAATGGCGAATCTCAATCAATCCTCTTAAAAGTGATGCGATTGTATTTACAGGAAGAAGGCCTAAACAGTTCTGAACACTATACTGATTGGGGAAAAGTACCATGGGAAAAATCGATTAAATACCTCAGAGTAACTCTGGACTCTGGACTAACGTAGAAAAAGCACATTAATAAAAAAGAACAATCAATAATAAGTAAGTAATAAACGCACTCTTCCCCATGCTAAGTAGAAATAGTTCATTATCATCAGACAATAAACTACTCATCTACAAGACGACCATAAGGCCGGGCTTTACATATGGTGCACCCATTTGGGGATACGCAAATCACACTCACATACACAAATTACAAACCCTACAAAACAATGCCATTCGACTTGCATTGAATACGCGGAAGTGAATCGTGGTTTCCACCCTTCGCAATGACACAAACGTTCCTCCGATAAAGAAGTTAATTATTACACAAACTGAAAAATTCTACACCCGCCTAGCCGGACATGATAACCAATCAATAAATTGTTTCAAGTCACAGTATATTTTTAAGTCTTATTTCCCAAAAACACCACAATCATTTTTTTATACATTCCATTAGATACTTCTATTTCGTAATTACGTTGGTGCCATTAAACTTATTGTTTTAGGAACCCTAAATGTAAATAATATTCAATTCCAAATCAAATTTTATGTAGCTTCCTGTATTATTTCAGCAGTTGCCCTTCTTCTGGTGGTCTCTCATATCAGAGGTTGGCTTTTATCAGGCCATACCTTAACCTGCAGGTTGCCCGGAATGACCTAGTTGCATTCCAGACAAAAAGAGCTGTGAACACATCGTGGATATTTTGTTTTCCTGCTGGAACAAAGAGATTTTGTGCTATTTAGTTACGTGTTCTGAACGGTGGAATTTTTATTGAAATATTATTTGAATTTGGTTGCATTCACCCACTTCCTTTTGGGCCATATTCCTTGTTGAGATCACATAGTAAGTGGGCATTTTACCTTCTTCATGCAGCCACCCCACAGGTAAATACTCCGTGTTATGTTTTGACGAAGATCCATCATAATTCTCCCTTTGTGAGGGTTACGGTTGTTGTACGAGCATAAACAACAAATAGATTCTGCATACCTTATTCTGCTTTTCTACCTGCAACTTTGTCTATTGTTCATGCAATCTTCTATGAGTCTCACATGTATTTACACACACTATACGAACCTTGGTAACATAGACAATTTAAAAGATATCTCAATAAATTAAATTATGGGTGCAGAAACAAGAAATCGTTTTTAAAAGGTTATCCTTTTAATTTTTAATAAATTAATTTATTGTCAACCAATTTTGGATCATCTGTATAGCGGCCGGGACAGTCAATATATATTGTCAATCAAAGCTTCAATCAAATTTCGAATCAACCGCAATCAATGAGAAGTCTAAAATTGAAATCTCGTCAATATCCCCTGTAAACGAACAATTGATCGCATCAATGAGCATCAACGAGCATTGACTGACTCCGAGTTCGAGGGAAGCAGTCCTCGACTATAAATCCGGAGCCAGCGGGTTCGAATCCCGTAGTAAATTTTATTTTATGATTTATCCAAAAGATTGGCATTCACTTTGTGGCGTCATTATTAATTAAAATATAGTCTTTACTTGACATTTTTTTTTCTGTATATTCCTGATGAGGAAAGCATCGCTTTCGAAAAATGTTGATATGTATATATTAATAAAGTGGTGATTACAAAGTAATTTTTAATTTATTAATTAAAATTTATTTTATTCAATTATCTTATTTCAAATTTAATTCACATTAAATAATATATATTATAACGTTCCAGGGACTACCATTCAGAATCGAAACTTTGCTTGAAATGGTTTTGGCCGTGTTTGGTGAGCAGATCTGAATATCCAGGTACTTTTGTACTTCCTCTCCCCATCTCCTATCTTTTCCTATACCCTTCAGCTGCAAAACATACCCAAATTCGGGATGCCGGTTAGCAGGAGACAGTTTTGAATTAAAATTAAAATTTTATAAAAAAAAATCAAATTACAATTTGTCCCCGGGTCGCTTTAATATGCCACGTTTTGAGTATTTAAATATTTTCGTATATGCCATCTTGTTCTATAATAATTCCTCTCCGGAGCCAGTGAAACTATGACATCACATTTAGGTAATGTTTTGAGGCTGAAGGAATTTGGGGGCGGGAATTTGAATAAAATAACTTAATATTGAACACATTCATCTTTCGTATCGATAAACTTATCTATATTAAGTATTAAATATTTTTTATAAGATGAATCTGTTTAGGTTTTAACTTTTCCTTCTTTAGTTTACAAAAATGGTTACTATAAGGTTTTGAATAACAAGCAGCCGTTGGTTAAACTATTAAATGTAGTAGATAATGCTATACTCGTATAATTGCCCTGAAGAAGCTACGGTGGTAGTGAAACACGGTAGGCAAGAAGTGTATGAAAAACAAAATGTAAGGCACGATATAAAACAAGTTGAGAAAATAATAATCGGTAAAATATTAAATTCATGAACACCTTTTTTTTATATCCAAAACAGCAACGAAAAAATCACTCATGCCAGTAAGAAAAACATACTTTTTTTCAGAATAAGCAAACACATTGTGGATTGATATGATGTATTAAATAACAAGACAATTTGTTTTTAATCCACTTTTATTTTTTATTTGTCGACTAGTTCATAGAACAGTATGTTCTGTGTCCTGAAGACAATTCGGCAGAATCGAAACTAGTCGACAAATAAAAAATAAAAGTGGATTAAAAACAAAGTGTCTTGTTATTTAATACATAAAAATATACTTTATGGACTTCTTATTTACGAGGTAATTTAAGATGTCCAAATAAGATATCGCATGATAATAATATATAAAAAAATTAAAATCATAAGCGAATGTAAATTTCTTTTTAATAATAAAGTGGTAAAAGTCATAAGAAAATTATAAAAAAAAACAACGACAATAAATGACTCAACAAGTCAGAGAATGTCCATTGATTTCAAATCATTATAAAAATCGTTTTAATTCTGATTTTTGATCTTCTACCAAAGTGATATTGAGATTGTCTTCAATGTTAGTTAATATTGGTGAGATACAGTATAAATAAAAATAAAAATAATACGATTAATCATAAAAACTTCCAATTTTTTTATTTATTTATTTCATAGTTTTTTTTTGAAAATTCTTTTGCATCCTGTCATTATATGTGATTTTCTAGACGCCAACTTATTAATGCAATTTTCTCGATTATTCTGTTTAAACGGAAAAGATTTGTTAGACCGACCATTTATTATTTATTATACGCAAAAGGGTTCACACGAATTGTATTTTTTGGTATATTTACGATAGTTTTTTTACAATTCCCTCCTTAGGTAGATGAAACATTCATTCCATCGCTCCGGACGCGGGAGTGGCTGAAACACCATAAATTGACCCAAAAATGAATGAACACCGTAAAAATCCCATATTTAAGAATGAACGTTTTTTTCTTCAGGATAACAATGTTCGCTTATTATTGAGTTATTGATCGCAAATGCGTCCCAAAAGAGAAGCTGCTATTATTAAAATCCACTGTAATTTTAAAGAAATATTATCCCCTCGCATTTAGGAGAATTTTTTTAAACGTTTAACAGTGACATAAAATAGAAAACCAAAACAAAAATGTAACACAAATAATTAACGCTACATTATACAAGCTACAATATAACATTTTGAAGGATTCATGAAAGTGCTGGCATAGATGACGCTTTTCTGAATAAATGGAGTCAGTAAATACATCAATAACACCTCCAAACCTGTTGCCCAGATCATGCATCCTATTGGTTAATGAATTAGACTGATGTTTATTGTGTAAGTGTTGCAGAAAAATGTTACAGACTATGGCAGTACCTGGATACGATTTCGAAGTAGGGGGAAATTAGTGAGGGGGAGATAGTAAAGTGGAAGGATTGAATGTAGGTACCTGACTATGGCAATTCAGATTTGTAAACAAAACAATGCTTAAATTCAATTCAAGTAACAACACAACCTTTTTGTTTTTTGAGGAAGTTATTTCATCAAAGCGAATTCTTTCGCTATCAAAATATTGTTTGAATTATTTTTGTACCTAGATACCAGAAACAATGGGAGATATGGCATGGAAGCGTGCCGACTGTCGCCGAGCTACGTCCAAACTGCACGGACTATCAATGCGGCGAAGCCAATGAAATATATTCGTTGGTGTTTACGTATAAACAAGGCGGGGCGAGAGTAATATTAGCTTGTTTCTATTATCCTTTTGTATCTACTCATAAAACCCGTGCAAATAATAAAACAAAATAGTACCTACGAATTTATGTAAAACAGGGTTGAATGGGTTTCGACCCCAGTCAATAACTTTTCTTCGTAATAACCTCGTTAATTTTAACTGCGCAAAAACGTGCACGAGGAGTTATTACGTAAGTAATCATGAAGAAGGTATTATGAACGAAATGACACATTAAAGGCATGTTTTATTGCGGTGTAAACTAGGCTTTTACACGCTGCACATTAAAACTATCTGACAAACAGAAATCCCTCCCCTCTATTTGAATAATCACCACGACAGGGGTAATGACATTACTTACATTTTACTTAATAATGCTTTGAAGGTTGATATTATATACCTATGAAAAATAAATGCAAAATGACTTTATTTTGTTAAAAAATTATACGATTTTTAATCTATATGTAACAAATAATATTTTATAATAATTTTTTTATTTTATATTTTATTTTTACATTAATACTGTATTATGTACCTTCTATCATCACTACTTGTTGTTCATTTTTGTCTATGTTTATAATTTTTTTATGCCTGTGTCGGTTTTTTTTATATACCTTGTATCCTGATGAGGGAACAATTGGTTTCGAAGCATATTGAAATTATTTTTTATTGGATAGTAGTTTATAAAAAATAACGCTTAATCATACTCGTATAAATAAATCAAATTTATGTCATTATTAAGTTTTGCAAGTATTTAACTTTATTTTTATTTTTATGACATTTGTTTTGGCGTTCAAAGCCATTTTCAAATTGTGATTAAGCCACATTGAGACTCCTACCCAAATTTAATTTTAATGATGTTTGAAACGGTTTATTTTACGATTTACTCAGAAAATAAATGTAATAGTTAAAATCCCCTATTCTGTGAGGCACTTTCAGTTGAAATCTGTTTTCCACGCTTTTTACGTCACATTTTTCCATATTGTTTAATAATGACGTGAATGCTATTTAAGACAATGATTTGAAATCCTTGAATAATTTTTTGGAATTATAATGTTTAGGTTTCGTAAAAATGCTGAAGAGTGGGGAATAGATCATTTAATTTATTCATTAACGTTATATATATGTTCGTCCGTTTATTTCTAGTGTTGTTCCAATAAATTTAATACCCTTTCTTTCTATTTGTACAGGTTGAGTCTCACTGTTGTCGAGGGGAACATGATTATTCACTAATAGATGTTCTGCGAATTTTGAAACAGTGTTTTAATTTTCTTTATTATAACATCTTTAAATTATGTCATTTAATAATATAACATATCAGTATGCTATTTGAATCTACAGATAAACTAGTATTATTTTTTTTTCAACTTGTACGTTTAATGTGACGTCTTTCCCACATTTTTTTCCAACATGCCACCAAAGGACCGAATACCGTAGCAAAATTAGATTTTATTCAAAAGCAAATTACTGCCTCTAACATATTTAGCTAAAAAAAAAAAAACAGCAATTTGGCAGGTAGGCTTCGAAAATCTTCCCATGGAGTGAATCATCACTTGTCAAAAAGGGATGAAATATTTGTGGTGTTTTACGATGAAAGAAAAAGCGTAACAAAGGTGTTTGGTATTTGGTGTTGGTGCTTGCCATTAAAACGTCAGAATCGGGGCTTTGTTTCAGGATTTCTTGTCCGATTATCTCAAACTATACGAGCTTTCCATCGAGAACCCACTCGCACCAATCCAACCAACCCACCAACCCCGCAGGTATTGTTTGGATTGTAGTCTGTTCGTAAGTGAAATGCTGTGCACTTAATATTCATTAGAAATTTGTTTGAAAATTAAGCAACATAGGCCTTTTAAGTTGTTAGTATAAAATAGTTAAGAAGGATTTGAGCTACGAGTATAAAGGATAATATAAAGACACAATTTGATTATTGCAACGACATATATGCAAGTCTCCCCAAAATATATACTGAAAGACTTCAGTCTGTTTTCAATGCTGCAGCAAGGCTGATAACCGGCGTTTTCAAATACTCCCACATATCTCAACATTTGCGTAACCTTCTTTGGCTTAAGTATCCTGAGAGGATCCAGTTCTTATTATGCTGGATGGTCTTTAATGCGATACATGCATGGCACCACTATACTTTTCGGAACTGTGCACTCCAAACGATGTCAATACTAGGCAATCATCTCTTCGATCAGCACCTTCAATGGCCATAGGAAGACTCTCAGTACCTAAACACAATCCCAATACCAATTTCGGAGATGGAGCTTTTGCAGTAGCAGGCCCAATATCTTGGAATAAACTCCCTTCGCATTTGCGAAAGATCGATAGCTCTACGCAATTTAAAGCAAAACTAAAGACTCATCTTTTTAAATAATCGCATCCAGAATAACGACTGCATTGGTTTAGTGGTGTTTTCGTTTACTCAGTCTAAGGGAAATACTTACATATCTATTTACCTTCTACCGCCGAGATTACCTTCTTTATTTCAATAACATTTATTACACTTCTACTTTTGTGTGCTTTACCACTGACAGCACGAGCAATAATCATGACAGGTAAGTATAATATTATAACTATGTATGTTAGTTGTAAGACTCTAGTTTTAAGCCATAGTTGTAAGTCATTTTGCAATATATATAAAATATCCACTTGGTGATAAATATGTATTAGTTTTGAATACGTATTAGGTTTATATATGTGTTGGGTTTATACGAGTATTTGTATTCTAGTTATACCTAAGTCTAAATTGTAAGTCACTAGCTATGACTTTTATTTGTAAGTCACCAGCTGTAAGTTATATATGTAAGTTGCTAATTATAAGTCTCAGTTGTCAATCGTTAGCTATAAGTCTTAGTAGAAAGTGAATCGTTATAAATCTTATTTGTAAGCCATTAGTAATAAATTTTAGCTGTAAGTTATTAGTTATACGTCTAAGTGATTATTTATCAAGCGCCCTTGAGGTGATTTTAGAAGTAATCCATTTAGTATTATTATTTTTGTTTTGCAGGCCCTTTTTGCAGGTACTTTTTAAATTTACTACTCTAAAGCTGAGTAATAATTAGACCATTATAATAAAAACAGTTTTCCTGATTTATATTTTACAGTTTAATCAAGAGATTTTTTTTCTGTTTTTCTTGTTATCTAAGTAACATTTAAGCGCATGCGCTTTGTTATTGTGAATGTGCTGGTATTTCTTGGCTAAAATATTATGGTCAAAGCTTGGGTACCAAGCTTAAAGATACTAAAACGTGAAAATGTAACTGAAATGTAACTGTAAATGAGTACTAAAAATATTATTAAAAGTGGGGTTTAAATTACTTCACTTTATTTAATTGTGAAAAATCTAACATCTAATTTTACATGTACGTATACTTCTGTATATTAATGAAGAAAGAAGACATCATTTCACATCCCCGCTTGTTTTATAGACACACGTGAAACCACATTTTTATTACTAATTTGATTTACAGGTTTAAGAAAAACGGCTGCGCGACCTATTTCATAAAAAAAACTTTTTTTTTAATTCAGGCCAAAATATTCACCTAAACCTCATGATCTTTTTTTTCATAAAAAAAGTATTGTAAATATCTAGTACGGATGAGAAGTAATTTATTTTTTTTGTTTCATATTATGAAATATAGGCTATTAAAGGAATTGATTTTTCGCGATTTTAGAGGCACCTTTAACAATTAATTGGGGATTAAATTTTTTTAATTTTTATTATTAAAATAAGCTTTGCAGTGCACTTTAAATGAAATAAAAACAACCAATTTACGTTGGAACACAAATTTCCCGTACATAGTTTAAAATATCTACCCGAAGAAGGGATGTTTTTTTATGTTTTGTTTTCATATTTTTATTTACGTAATCACATTTTTATTTACGTAATCACAACAAAGATGATAATTAAAAAAAAAATACGATAAACTTGTAATCATAACGTAATCATATTTTTATTTACGTAATCAAAGCAAAGATGATAATAAAAAATAAAAAAAATACGATAAACTTGCAAATAATTTTATATGTTGCCTCTAAAATTTTTTTTTTCTTGGTCTATACTTCATAATTTAAAACAAAAATAAATAAAATACTTCTCATACGTACTAGATATTTAATAAACCTTTCATTAAAAAAATATATCTTTCTTTTTGGATGTGTATTTTGGGCTCAAATCCAAAATAATTTATGTGTTAAACAGGCAGCGCAAGTTTTATTATAAAATTTTGAAAAAAATAACTGTATTTAAATTTTTCCTGTGAACATACTATCTTCAGCAAGGTTTCAACCCCCTCCTTATGAAGAAAGGCCGATTGTTTCGCACGGAGCTTTCACACTTCCAGGAAGGCAGTAGGCAGTAGCGGGTAGCGGAACACACTCTGCGCACAAAGCGGCGTTTGTCAGGCCCAACAACGGGTCCAACTTTGTCCTGCCTCCCACAATGGACGCCCAGCGCCGCCTTTGTCCTCAAAGTCCTACAAGTCCTGCAGTACAAGTACTGGCGAGCGATGGAAGAGACCTGTACGAGAAGTCATTATACAATACACTTTTCTTATTCTTTTGAGTCTTCTTCCTCTTCTTATTGATTTTGGTCATCCACATATCACCACGAAGAGAGCTAGGTATCCTCGTGTAGCTATCAACTGTCTGCATACAAACAGAGTTTTGCAAAGATATTTTGGACGCGTTGCTTGCCAAACTAAGAACCCGAACTTGAAGAAACTCATGGTCACTGGCCAAGTTGAAAACAGAAGAAGCAGAGGAAGATTATCGATGCGTTTAAGTGATGACATCCGGAACTTTGGTGTCCGAGGATCTTCATGCAGCGCTGAACCGTGAGAAGTTTATGAGCCTTGCTTTCCAATGAAATTAGAGTAGGAGTCACGATCCTTGAACCACTCTACGAAACTCCATTTATCTTCTGTGATAATCGTTTTTAAGTAATTATTGTCACGACTGCAAGTATTTCTAGATGGAAAGATGAATGAGCGAATTAAGAGCAAGTCACGACTCAAGTATTGCCGATATTATCATCACAATCTCCAACCATTAACGGATGGCGCCCTTGTTTGCAAAAGAGAAGCTGTGCACACTCACAGAAGATATTGGTAGACGACCCGAAAAGAACTGCCGGCTTTGGATGAGTGAGAGCCGCCAAAATCAGCAAAACTGGAAAAAAATAAAGGAGGACTATGTTCAAAACTGGATTTCAGAAGGCTTATAAAGGAGTTCCAATACAATGCTAAACTCAACTTTTTTCTAAATAAAATACATACGTATTTATGTCTTCTTCTGTTTGTAGTTGATTATACTCACCAACTGTATGATGTAAATACTGTCGTGGATATTTCCTTTAAATACTTGTATTATTTTTATTTTTTATTGACGGAACATTATCAAATTACACAGAATATTTAAAAAAAACTAATTGAAATAAGTAATAGGTACAAAAAAAACCAGCACGTACATTATACATGAATGAAGCAATGACAAAATTAGGCCAAAGATATACATTTGGACGTACGTCAAAGCCTGAACAATGTTTTACAGAATATATAATTTTAGGCATTCTAAATGATAATTTTACAGCTCTAATTTCGTAAAGCCTGACAAAAATCATTTTGACTGGTACGAAAAATTTCAAGGCCTGACTTGAGTCAATAAGAATCGACATTCTGGACAGTGGAGAATGGTACACATAATTAGTACTGTTGATTGAGGAAAAGCAATTCATTGTTTCTGAAGGTATTTTAAACTGGTCAAGCTGCAACGAAGAAGGTTAGTCAATAATACAATTAATTATTTTGACAATACAAACGATATCAAAGTCTTTCCTACGCTTTTCTAATGAAGAAATGTTTATGGTTTATTAATTTTTTTCGTTGGAGTAATCTCCTCTCAGTATATTGAATCTTTCGCATAATAAGATAGAAATGTCACAATACGGGGTACGTGAAGGTCACTGTTACGGTGTATCCTCCACAGCTACCTAACTTTGGTAGTACGAAGTCCTGCGGTCAGGCGACGGACAAGAGTATCCCTGGTAATTTTGTGCAGAATACGGGACAATGAGCATTGTGGCGGCCACCCTACTCCCCCCCCCCCCCGACCCCTCCCATATCGCCCCTCTGCTCCGACCCGGTCGCAATGGGTTTTTATCTTCTATAATGACCCGAGATGGTAAATTAATTTGCGGAATTGTGCGAACCAGAAATTTTAAAGTTCAACCTTTGAAGTAAACGATTTTATTTTTAAATTCTGTGATTCTCTTGTAACTTCTTGGATGAAGATTTACATGGCTACTGGATACCGAGTTCTAAAACTACAGCCTTTTCCATGCACAGAATTTTAATAAAATCATAACAAAATTTCTCCTCGTCCCAGAGTGGAGGATACTTTCAGTATCATTCTGAGGAAAAACCACCCTCTCTGATATTGACTCTGTAATTAGTTACCTAATCTGAATAACTGGGTTATTTATGTTTCCATTTCCCTCCTCCCTCCCCGATCATACTCCGAGCCACGTCACAATCATTTAAAATAGAAAAAAGGAAGATATGACAAGGAAGCATGCCAACTATCGCTAAGCTTCGACCAAATTGCTCGAACTATCAAAGCGGCGCAGCCTATTTTAAGATATAATTGAGTCCAGAGGATCATGTATAAACGACCCAACGCACTTTCCAAAATTACTGAAAAGCTAAAAGATCTCCCCAAACGTATTGTTAAAAAACATGAATACTTTTAAACTGAATGGACTATCAAAAAACCACATTGTCATAGGACCATACTTCAGGGAACTTTTATAGAAAACTAAGGAGCAGTCGAAAAAATGGTATACAAATACACTACAACTAGGTACAAGGAATGAAAAATAATGTCAAGGAAAACTGAAAATGAAAAGATCGTATACATAAAAAAAAATATAAAAAAAAACAACAGGACGGCTTACACAAAATTATTTAACCTTTCCCTCGTACAAATAACTCAAAAACTAGCTTAAAAAAATGTTAGAGCAAATCAACCTACTATGGCCCTTCATAAATCTCATAAACATCATTTACAACCTAACCTCTATTTATACACGTAAACCATATCCTAAAATCTAACATCCATACAACATCTACTCGTATGTTATTACATTATTTTTCCATAACTATTCTTTTCTTTCTCCATTTATATTGTTGTTCACATATTAGGATTAAACTTTTAAAAAAATAGCTTCTGTATTATTTAACCGCATTATATAATTTATGTACCTACGTCTATTTTGACACGTGAATTTCTCAGTGAGACAGACATCGATCAATCCCTTATGTGTTGTTTTATAAAGATAAATAAATAATTAAAAAATGCACATTTGATAAGTAGATGCGATTTGCAATAGTATGGGGGAATAATATTGGCGATACTTGCTGCGCGCGGTTTCATACTAATAATGGTTCATGGCCCACCTCCCTTGTTTTTATTATCTATAGTTGCAAAATTCGGAAAAATTATATTAGGGATATTCAAAGCTCGTGCGTAATAATTATAGTTCTATTTATTTATTCGTTATTTAGAAAAGGAAGATGGTAGAATGTGATCACCAAGACCAAGATGTGGAGCATTCTATCTTTCTACAGGTCGGCATACTTAGTCGGCAGTCGGCAGTAGATATGTAGAAAAAATAAAATTTGGCCACCTGCATAGTTATGTGTGTCAAACTGTAGGCACCTTCTGATTACCTTACCGAATGATGTCCCGTGAGAACAACCTGAGAGAAGGGGCGATGTGAATTTGGAGCATGATATTGCGAAACTTTCGTATGCATCGAAACCACATTAAAAACATCAATGTGAATGTACACTGTAATCAAGTGAGTACTTCAGTATCTATCTACTTACTTAAATAGGAGATAAAATTTCATTTGATTACTTTTAGAAAAATTTAAAATGTTTGAAAAAACATGTAAAAAACAAAACGGATACTTTTTTATAACAGTAAACCTCCGTGGCTCACCACGGATATGTCGATTTCGTCTAAAAATAAATTAAATGAAATAATTACAATTAAATTTCAGCTTTATTGGTTAGTTGGGTACGATAGTGCTAATCCTACGATTTCAAATTATTGGAATAACTTTTTGAAACTTTTAATAAACCTCATTGTAAATTTTAATTATTGAAGAAGATAATATTGGCAAATCTCAATGAAATACGAAAGAGAAAAAGACACAGAAAAAGGTAAAGGTGAAGTATGATATTGATGAAAATGACGGAAAGCAATAAGGTCGCATTAGCTGAGTTGGTTAAAGTGCAAGACCCAGATAAATCAAGAGATCCTAGGTTCGAGTCCTAAATGTGAACGTTACTTTTTTGTTTTCTTTGTCTTTTCTGATTCATATTTCATTTGAGATTTGTTAATATTATGATCAATTGTAGTAAAAAAACTTATCGGTCGGAACTGGGAATCAAACCAGAACCTCTGCTTTACGGGGACAAGACTCTACCAATTGAGCTTGTGAGACCTAATTATTGTAGGTATTTTTTTTGGGTAAATTAACAGCAAATCAGTAATCTACATCTATATAATAATAACAATTATAAATTTTCCACTCCTGAAGATAAATGCTAAGAGTAAAGTGTGACAATATACAGTTTTAATTCAGTTAGTTTAACTATATTAGTCAGTGGACGGAAGGATGGACGAGAACATAGGAGTGGGATAAAGGAACAAAGGACAATAGTAGATTGAAAGGAGGTTTAAGTTATCTAGTTTGAGAGCGGTCGTGTAATAGATTTTAGTTTAATTTAAGGTATAGTTGAGTTTTAAATGTCAATGTCGTAATAATTTAAGTTGATCAAGTCTCAGTATGTCAATTAATAGTCTTGTCCCCGTAAAATAGGGGATCTCGGTTCGTTTCCCAGCTGCGACCGTTACCTTTATTTTTTTATGTCTTTTTCATTGAGATGTGTTAAAATTATCTACTTCAATCATTAAATAAAAATATTTTAATCTGGCACCATAATTAAAAGTCTCAGAATAGACATTGTCTAGTCCAGCGGAGCGAGTAATAATTTTCTTAAATTGTATTAAAAAATAATAAAAGCAGTGACCGGATAAAACAACACACGTATGAATCGCCACACTTTTTAAAAGTGATATAAAGTTAAAATTACGCAAAAAAAAAAAACAATCGTGAAAAGTTAATCTAACCTGACCTTTATTTTTTTATAAAAAAAAGATCAATTACATTAGGTGAGATTCGGTTTTCGGGCTAGTTTTTTTGTTCGTACTTCAAATGACTATATATCAATTTTACAAAGTGTGCCGATTCATACGTGTGTTAATTTATCATGGAACCAATGCACGCCACCTTAAAAACGATTTTTGGGAGAGGCAATTTGGGAGATGTGTATAAAACATTTTTTTCCCGTATCACATAGTTCATTCAGTAATAATTGCGTTTATAATCCGCAATGAAGCAGCCCTTCAATATTCGCGCGATTCACGGGGAGATTGGCAGTAAAAGCTCTCTTCAAACAAACTAAGCGAAAAACGAAATAATTCTTCTATAAAAGAAGTAAATCCGCAAAGAAACCAACCCCCCCATGCGGAAAACCATGGGTGTAATAAGGGGAAGAAAAGATCCAGGGTGGGATAGCTATGTACTCCCTACTTGTTACTATTTACTTCTTATAATTACTTACCTACGGGATAAGGTTCCTACAAATTGTCTCTTTCAAAACTTTTCTATCCTTTCTCTTCTTTACGACGTATAATAATCATTAGATTGGGGAAAATAATCCTTCATGGCGCGATTAATTGATATTCATTTAACATGGTCATTTTCTTTTTTTTTATATCTGTTTAAATTATAGCTTGTCAAATTTTTGTTGACACTCAGTAAAGTGATTTTTTTTCTTCTTGTGTATTTTGAAAATACCAAGTTGATCACAATATTGATATTTTGTTCTTCACATTAATATTTGCTCACAATTCGTTTTAAAGAAATAAGGAAAAACATGACAATCCATTTTTTTAACTATTTTATTTATGTCTGTTTTTGGTCAGAAAGTCGATTTTGATTCATTAAATGTATTTATCTAACACATATACATGGTTATTTCGCCTAGTATGATGATTTAATGTATGTACGCTAGGTAAATGTCATATTTAAATATCATGTACTTTATAAATAAAAAAATAGGTATTTTCTAATTTTAAGTGTTTCCAAATTATCAACTTTTTGCCTTTATTATCGGTGTAGAATTTTAATCCTTGTATCTTAAGCAAATTTATCTTATAGTCTTATTCTAGATTTTCCTCTCGAAATACCTCTAATTACCCCTTCCCCTATGGTCGCCCACCTCTTCAACATCTAATTATGTATGTATGTCTGTCATTATTTTGTATCTTATGTTTGTTTTAATAGAACAATAAGAAGTAAAAAAATTATGTATTATTATGTATTTATGTTGCAATTATGTAATCTTTTGTAATAAATAATTATTATAAGTATGGCAAGCTACAAAGTATTTATTTATTTATTTCACAATGTTTAACAAAAAAGTTGGAAAACATGTCACCTTACTGGGGTACCCCGTTCTAAGGTCACATTGTACATGGTTTTATATAAGATTTCGAAAAGGGTCTATGCTTTTTACGAATACTCTATACATATATACATATCTATTAGTTATTTTATCAATTATTTTTAGAAGTTTGACAATAATTTCATATTGAGTGGAAGATACAATGTACCCTTAAAGAAAGACCGACATTCAGAATCATAACGTCACTTGAAGTACTTTTCGCCGTATTTGGTGACCAGAATTAAAGAGCCAGGTACTTCCTACACTTCCTCTACCCCATCTCCTTCAGTCTAACAACATACCCCAATTGGGGACGACGGGGAACAGTTGAGAATCTTTGGCAGTAGATATCAACTAAAAAAAAAATACATATGCTTTTATTTTGATTAACAAACAGATAAGGAGAAAAAAAAATACTTTTTTAATTCAATGCGAACCATTACCATTAATAGAATTGTCCAATGGTCATTATTTTTTATTGGTTCATCGGTTGGGAGTTTGGAAGGTAGAATGATTATTGTGAGATTGCGTTGAAGCATTTGCATTCTTGCCAAATTAAAGGCGATTCAATTGTGTAACTTATCGAAACAGGGGGTAATTGTGTTCAGCTGTGGGGGAAATAATGCCACCAATGAGTTCCCTACTATTCTTATCTGTGACATACAATGAGGAACAAACGCAATGGGATAAATACCCAGAAATGTGGAAGATTTCGAAAAGGTGGGCCTACTGGAAAGCATCGGATGCAACCGTATTATTTAAAAATATAGTTTTTTTAGATAATATGTTTTGATTAAAGATTAAAATAAGATATTGGATTACTGGTGTATGGAGTCGATCAATTGATTTTATCAATCAACCTTTAGATAATTCAGAATAAAGAGATTCTTGCTTGTGTAGTGGTGTACTGGATGGATGAATAAATAAATAGTTTGTTTACATCATTGTTTTTAATAGATGTATAAATCTCAACATGTTTTGAAAGCTAAGCTTCCCTCATCAGGATGTACAGTATACTAAAAAATAATCGCAAGTATAAACAAATGATTAAGATCGGAAAATAATAATGTAAGAATGGACAAATTACAAATATATACAAAAATTACCAATAAGTGATGAAATTAAGTAGGTAATTAATTAAAAATGTTAAAAAATATATGTTTTATTATTATGAAATATTAAATAGTAAATTTTGTATTAGAAATTTAAAAAAAAATATTAAATATAAATTATATTAAAATAAATAAATTCAAAAATAACAATTGTTATTGTTATAAGAAATTATATTCAAAATATTATAAATACATGTAGTCAATATGAATAGAAAAAAATAATTAATATTTACCTTTTTAACTCTTGACGTTTCGATAACTATTCATTTTATTTTTATTTTTACTAACTATAAATTAACTATTTCTTAACTATGGAATTATTTCTTTAAATAATAAAAAAATAATATAATAATAAATAATAACTATGTGGAGTCAAATTAATTAAATCAATAATAATTTATTTGTTAAAAACCAATGTAAATAATTAATATTTAATATGTAAATATTTAGATATTTATGGAACAAAGCTCCCCTCCTCAGGATAAACAATTTACTTAAAATTAAATAAATACAGGTAAATGGTTTATTTTGAAGAGGGAGCTTAGCTCCTGAAACATGAAGATATCTACATATTAAATACAGTGGTTTTAAACAAAGTTATTATTATTGATTTAATATAGTATATTTTTTTAATTTAATTTAAATTTTTTATGCCCTTCCGAAAAAAAACAATTATTTATTGACACTATTCTCTGAACAGATATTATAGAAATTCCAGTTGATTTGGCAACTATGTAGTTGTGCTAGTATATACACTACTAATTTATTCCAAAGATTATATACGACGTCAATGGTTTACCACGACCAGATTTAATTTTTGGTTTCATTTTTAAAATCACATTTTATCGAGGAAACCACCGCGACTTAATCAAATTACAAGGGCTAAGTTCAAAGGGTATGATAAACATCGCTACGTACCCAGTATCACATGGCATCTGCGGGGTAAGAGGGGACTGATGCATTCTTTCCAAACTCGTTCGAACTAATTTGACGCCTGCTCCTGATACTATCAGTGTGCACAAATACATTCAAACGTGCGCTCTTTCAAATGATTTACCTTGAGTTATCTACCTTAAAAATTTGGTAAACCTGTTGTTATAAAGGCCATCACTCTAATAATACCGCAAAGTGTAGTGTCCACCAATTAAACCACTTAAACTCTTTTTTTAATCATTGAAACTCTCAAAAATGAAACATGAAACCGAAAAAGACACAGAAAAGAAAAAGATAACGCCAACAACTGGGACTCCAACCCAGGACTTCATGGTCTATACGGGACTTTGCGATCTAATATATTGAGTTAAATAGTTTTTATTTGAAGGCTTTTCACTAAATTCCCATCGCTTCCTTCTTCGTCTCTCACCTAGCATGCCTTCAGAGACACAAAACTAGAAAAAAATCTCTATTCACGTCGAAATGTGCGTGCGTATACAATCGTCGGCGCACAATGGGAATAATGCGGGGTAACAATGCCAGAAAGACACACGGAACAAATAAATATTACTATTCAATACTGCGAATATGTTGCAGAAATCGGCGGGACACGGTGTGAGTAGCCTGAAAGAGACCCTACAATGGGGGAATCACGCTCGGACAATGGGGGTATTTTGTCAGTTGAATCGCACACCTGAACTCAAGGGTGGCAACCAACTGCATCTAGAACTATGCTCCTGCCACTGAGGTCTATGTTGCAACCCATCTTTCTATCAAATATAATATATGTGAGGGGGAGGGATAGGTTTCTACTGAGCTATCAACGGTATGCCTTCACAAGATGCTGCGAACTAAACAGTAGAGTCAGAAAACCTGAAAACTGAATAGGGGATGAAGGCATTGGAAGTTTTAAGAAGAAAGGCTGTGTGTATGGAGAGGACATAGCAACCCCGTGTTTTAATTTGTCAAACTCGCAACCTAAAAAAATTAATTGGAGTGGCAATAAAGTGGGATTAACAATATCTTGTATTTGGGCGCAATGTTGGGTTTTTGCACGTTGTTGAGCTCCGCTACAGTAGTCTGGGGTGAAGTTTATCCTGATGATAGTTAACTAACGAGAGATATAGCAACAGAAGAGGAAGTCAAAATAGTAGTCAAATTTTTCACAAGAACTTCATTTGTATGAAGCCCTGGTAATACTTATTATTTAAATAATTATTTTACATCTAGTTTATTCTAATTTGTTATATAATATTCGAAATTATTCATGTAAGTTAGTGCTGCTCATGAATATTTTAAGTGATAGTTTTAATTTGCATATATGGTATATCTGTTATTCTCTAATTATATTATAACACTTATTTTTATTATTATTAATACATATAATCATATCCAGTACATGAGAACGTACCTATACACTACCTACTACTACATAGTATATACTGGCTTCGTTAATGCACGATTTGGACAAATTATTTATATACGTTTTTTGTTCATGAAGCATTTAAGGTGAACGTTTTTAATCAATAAATACTAATTTCTCTCCAAGCTCAATACTTGCTAACTAAGTTATTAACTGCACAATTTTATGGAATGAATCAGATAATGTTGGTATCTATCTTTGTTTATTATTTTTCTTGTGTATGTATTTGCCACGTTTGTCATAATTCCCCGAAACTAAAATCAAATAAAACATTCTGCGTTATTTGAGTTCCCTTTGTTCAAGCATTCAACAAAATTCATCACGGTCGGCGTGCTACCTTTTATTATTCGGCGATAGGTGTGTCTCCAGAAGAAAGAGATTGGGTGTCGAATTGTCGGGATCTTATTGTAAGTCGCAGCTTCCGGAGTAAAACAAGGGATTCAGTGACACCAAGGCACAAAGGGACCAACAAAGCGCATAAAGGTGCAACACCTACAGCGAAAGAACCAAGAAAAAGCTGGAGAATCGCGCAACATTATTCAGGAGTCTTTGTGAGAATGTATAATTATATCCATCGCATTCTAAATGTGACACATCGGGGAATCATGAATCCATGAATCCAAAGTCGGGGGCGGATCGCTGAAAATTCAAGGGATGAAAGGAAAATATGGAATAGAAGCTAGACCCGGTGGGCGGTGTAGCCTCGGGTGTTCCTCAAGGATCCGACCTGTGTCCGGTAACTGAATGGAGCCACGCACAATGAAATCCATTGATCCTTTGCTGCAGCCTGAATGGAATTCTGTTTAGACGGTGGCAATTAAATACGCAAGTAAGTTTTTTTAATGATTTTTAAGATTTTTTACGGATAGTGTGATACGAAATATTTTTTATCATTTTATGGTGATATTACATACAAAATCTTTAAAAACTTTTTAATGTGTATGGGTGTCCAAGAGGGGCCTTATACCTACATATATCACTTATAGGAATGGTTTAATACTACGAAGTGAACGCGCTCTCACAACGTGGCTACTGTGCACCTAGAGTTTTAGTTTACGCATTCGAAAATCAATACTTATGAAATCAGTATTCGTGCCTATTGTGCACAATTTGCGCTATTTTGATATGACACAATAACACATAGTCGTATATGTATTGTAATTATTTTCGCACCTACTGTTTTAATTTTTAAAACTTATTTTACTAATAAAATTATTGTTTTCATTTTAATGTTCACATGTGGAGAAGACGAAAAATCTATAATTGTTTTTTGCATGGTATCATATTTTATTTTATTTTATATGAATACCGCACAAGAGTCCCAACTGCTCCCAACTATCTGGAGCCAGTGAGACTATGGCATCCCCAATTTGGAAATGTTGTGAGGCTGAAGGTATTGGGGTGGGGAAAGAGAAGGGGGAGAGGAAGGTTGAGAAATACCTGGCTATTCAGATCTAGTCACCAAACACGGCTCATTTCAAGCAACGTTTCAATTCTGAATGGTGGTCTTTCACCAGGGCGAGACTGAGAGTATCTTCCACTCTGGAACGTGTGCAAATACACGATATATATTCTTTTTTAAATGAATTAATTGTGAAACAGCACAAATTAATTAAAATAAAATTTACTTGCGCACGCCGGGATTTGAACCCGCGACCTTCGGATTCGTAGTCGAGAGCCTTACCCCTCGACCGTCGAGATCGTCAAAGTCGTATTTGTAGACTAATTGCCCACCCATTATACCATAGGTATAAAATTGGGAATGTAATCCAAGATAAAATAAAAAATTGGTGAAATGTTAATATTTCATCCGTAAAAAATTTTCTTTTGCATACAACATTCCACAAAAAAATATTTTGCATTACCTCATTGTGACTATTCTATGAAATCCCAATTCTTGTCAACGGAATTTGAATCAAGTATAAATATCTCTCCATACTTTCTTTGTAGGCAGGCTGAAGTCACGCGTGTATCATATTGTGTCGTTTTCGCAACTGTCACATTCCACCCAATATCAATTTTGTAAAGGTAAGCGTGACGTCTTAGAAAAGAAGTTGGGCCAAGTTACAGAAGGAGAAATGTACATAATATCGCTCGGTCACCAGATGCCCCATTTTAGTCATTGTCCCCGAACAATTGTCAGGGGTCCTTATTACGTTCAGTCGCACCTAGGCTGGATAAAAGGAGCTAGGATAAATAAATCATTACTCCGGACAATGACATAGTGGACATTGTGTATTGTATATTCTTATTTAACGAATAAAAAAGATTGTGGACGGATCATAGTCCGGAGAAGCGTCCTGCATTATCCGTATATAAATTACTACAATGCTTTATGGGATTGTGATATTGGATTTTATGGGTTGTAAGAGCGGTTATTATAAATTATGGTTTCACAGTTAAATCCGAACGTGTTTCGTGAGGTAAAAAAATATTTTTAACAGGTAAGTTTATGCGACGTATGACTACCTACCGCCAAAGGATTTTATTAATTTATTGGTACGTTAGGAAAGGGAGCTGATCACGAGGAAAACTTTGAGATTGTAGGTTATTCATATTGCAGGGTATAAAACGATTTTTTTGAATGGAAGAAGGGGGAGGGAACTAAAGGAAGTAAGAACGATATAGACGTAATTATTAAGAATATGGAAACGATCTTTGGACGATTTCTGCTCGTGTGCAAGAAGAATGTTCCAAAAATACTTAGCACCGTGATGTCATTGGAATATGTAAGGTTTTAGAGTCAGAATAATTAAAGCTTACTTAATATGAGGAGATTGCGAATAAATTCGGCTTGAGCAAAGGTCGTATTCCAGGTTAGAAACGTGCGGCATTTCATCTTAATTACCTACCTCGGCTAGGAACTAGCGTGGAGTTAATATAATATGTACACTTACTCGTACAATGCCACCTTAATTCATAAATAACCTAAGTTTATCTTTGAAACTATACAGGAGAAACAAAAACTGTTTATTTTTTAAACTAATTTGATTTTTTTTTAAATGTTCATTTACCCTTTAGAACTACTTTGTGTACATAATAATAATAATGTGTTTATTTCAGCTGAACAAAGCGATGAGTACAATACTCAGTCTGCCATATAAAATAATACATCTGAATAAATTACATGATGTGGAAATAAAAAAATAAATATAAAAAAGGGAACATACTTAGCACTTATGCTACGGTGGCTTCAGGGAAATTCTCCATAAATGATGTTGGGGCGCGACGGCCTGGACAAGAGTGTTTTCCGATCTCCGGTAGCGCTGACTCGTCCCGACTACTCTTTGGCGCATCAAACCAACGAACCCATGTACCCTTCCCTCTGCGACCATCTGCGAGGCGCTGCATTACCAAGGGAAGCCGAACAGCGCCCTGTAAGCGTAGTTATATTGTACTTGGAGTGTGTTCATGAAGCCTTGTGTATACCTTGTCCATAGTTCGCTAGTGTAAAAGCTCATGCAATATTTCTGGAATAATTGCTTCTTTACCGGAGGGTATGCATTTTTTTGTTTTTGTTTTATTGTGAGATAAAAAATTAATAGTACAAATTTAAACGGTTATTATGAAAGTGCTTATAAAGAATTCGAAAATTTAATCAGAGATCGAAGTAATAAATCGCAAATACGCATCAAAAGTGAAGCTATGCTACCCTAAAGTAAACATTTTTCAAACGAATAACCTCCCTATTTTGTCATTTCTTTTACTTAATACGATTTTTTGCTAACTTACAATTATCTTACAGATGTGAAATTTTCGTAGAACTTAAATAATGAAGTAATATTTTTTTTAATTACTAAAAGGTGTCATTCAAATCTTAATTTCTGAAAAAATGGACATAAATGGTCGCAAATTACTATTTAATATTGTGTTTGTAAAAAATGATAATATTCACCAAATTCTTCGATAACTTTAATTAAAGTGCCTCACTTCGAAAAATCCAACTTGAACGACATATATTCCAACTGGAAAATAAAATTCCCATTATCATTGTGTTGTTTCTGTATGTGTCTAGAAAGAAAAAAAACAGTAACATTTAGGACATAACCTTCAAAATACAATAACATTTTCTGTTTCCGATAGATAATTATTAACAAATGAATTTTTCACAGCGAAGATTCACCAAATAGTATTTGAATCAGTAATGCCGTCATTACACGGGCATAATGCTTGATTTGAAAATAATAACAAATCCGTAACAGTTTGGAAGTTTGCTCCGGTTCAGCGCTATTTTAACGGAATCCGATGTAGCGGGAGCGTAAAATGTTTTCAAAACGACAATGGCCACTCGCATAATGGGGTTACGTGTTATTTGCATTCGAATTTGCGTTAGAATCGTGAATGGATTCGATTTTGCCGAATGGGAAGAATTCGCATTGTGGCCGATTGGACAGATCGCAAAGGGCATGTGTGAAACAGGTTTAATGTGCACTTTAAAATCTGTTATAATGGACCTAATAATGCCATTGAGGCATTATGATAATCATTGATTATGGCTATATATCTTTCATAAATTTATTGAAAGTTGGTATCGTATTCAGAAATATTTGTGATTTGTCTTTTACAATTTTATAGTAATTTAAACTTTTGATGATTAAAAACTGCTGCAGACACATCTTTTGATGCCGTTTTACTATTATCCTAACGATAATCTCACTCCTATGTTGTCTTAGCATTGTCGCCTTTTGAAACCATATGCATTTTTCTAACTACCCGTATAGAAATTACAAAAAAATGATTAGTGGTATTGCTTGAGTTAGCAACCTGAAAAGTGATGTTTAGGGCATTTTCGGGTGCTGACCCTTAAACTACCCATTTCCAGGTTTTTAAACATGTTGATATTTAATAAATTAAATAATTACTTTAAAAATGTACTTTGTTGTCACCACTTTATAAATATACATAAATATCAACATGTTTCGAAAGCGATGCTTTCATCATCAGGAACATATGAATACATTTATTAATAAATAATAATTTATTAATATATAATAACAATTAATTAATACATATTCATGATGGTGAATTAATACATATTCCTGATCCTGAGATTATTTCAGAGCATCTCAAAAATCTCCACTGGCTCAAATGTCCTGAAAGGTCCAGTTCAAGCTTCTCTGCCGGATGGTATTTAAGTCACTGAATCTTAATGGTTCGCCATTTTATCAGAACTGTATATTCTCCCGGAAAATACCAACTCACGGCAGTCCAGCTATCGGCAGGCGAAGAACCAAAGCGCACACCTAATACTAAGCCCAGTAAGCTGGAGTGTTTCAGGGACCTAAAGCCTGGAATGAACTTCCGCATGACTTAAGAATTATCAAAGACTCAACAGAATTCAGAACTAAACTTAAAACATATCTTTTCAGACAATCGTATCCATAAATTAAAGAAATTCACCTGTAAATTGCTTAGCTAGGCCGGCCGGTTAGTACTTACCTAAAGTCATTATATAAAAAAATTAAATAAAAAAATAAATTAAAAATATATAATTAAAAATTCACGCATCGGTGCGCAAATGCGTCCACAGCCCGCAACACTGTAAACAACCAAAGTGTAAAATAAAAAAAATAAAACGTTAATATTTATTAAAAGCTTCTTACGCTGTGTAAGGTAATTTTATAGATATTTTCGAGTCCTAAAATTCATTTTATGAATACTTTCCAGTTCTAAAAATTAATACCAATAATTTAATAAATACCAACTCTTCTTGTGCCACCAATCATCTAATAAATGTAACATCAATAGAAAAGGAGAAACAAATAACCATGTAAAACCATCATCTCTATAAATATTTTTTTCTAAAACTGTGTTCATCTGAAGCGACCTGCCAGGTAAGTATGTTTTTCTGTATCTGTCTGTACATAATTAGTTAAGAAATATTTGTACAGCGCCCTTGGGGTGATTTCTCACAAAAACGGCGCTATGCAAGTCATTCAACTATTATTATTATTGAAGGTATCGCTTTCGAAACATGTAAATATTTATGTACATTTATGAAGTGGTGAAAACAAGTATATTTTTTAATGAATTTATTAATAATGACGCCACAAAGCATTAGTAGTAATAATAAGAATCACTTTGTTTACACCGCTTCAGAAGCAAAACTCCCCTTGTCATAAAGGATAAACAATATACTCAAAATAATGACAGGTATAGACAAATAATAAGCAAATAGAACAAATTACAAACGTAAACAAAAATGAAGAATAAGTGATTATTTATTTATTAAAATAGTGGAATAAACAAATAACTTTTTTGTTATTTAATAATTAATAAATTATGGTATAAATTATAGATGGATTAGGTACCTACATAAAAGTTGATTTTAAAAGTCATATTTATTCTCTTGGAGTACTGAAAAATTTAACACTTTATTATTATTTAATAAGTAAAGCAACTGTATTAATCTGCTTAGATTCCATCAAGTTTTATAATATTACTGTTGCAAAAAATTGTCACAGTGAAAGAGTTTGACAGTCTGTAGGAGTGACTGACTAGACCTCTTTTTCTAGCTACGATTTCCGATCAAATTTTAATCATCCATTCTACTATCATCGTGAATGCTCAGCACACGTCCAAATCGCCTATTCTAAAAAGTTGCAGCAGATCGATGTCAACCACTTCTTCAACCGGATACTACCTCGATACTGTCAGAAATGATAACATAAATTAAGCCAACTGAAAGACCGCTGGAAAAATCATTTCTTCTAATGACTTAGTAATTACTTTGTGAAATCTCAACATATTAACCATAAGCATTTAACAAAAATATTTCTGTCCTTCGGTGGATCTGGGATGTGAAATTTATAAACTGACCTCTAATGTACATAATGTCTTTCTTACAAATTGAATCTATTGCAAGGGATGTTTAATATTGCTTAATAAATAACCTTTTAGTTCGATTGCTCGTATTGTTTAAAAACCATCACGCAAGTGATTTTCGGTAAGAAAAACACTCCTGTATGATGTACTCATATCTCAGAAAACGTAAGTTTTTTTTTTCATTTCTTAGTATCTCATTTGTCAAGAAGTGACGAAACATTTAAAGTTACTGTCTATAAATTTACAGGTTCTTTATACAAATAGAACGGCGTCTTTGCACCTCACACTTTTCACAGCATGACGGTAGTTTAAAATAATACCTTACCGTTAATGTCAATTGCGTCTTGTGATTTCTGTAGAGAAAAGTCTGTTCATAAAAACCCTACTAAAAGTTTCATCCTCATTATCGGTCCGAGTCGCATCAGCATCAGCGCTTCGGCATAAATACATAAGTTTCTGTTTGTGTTGAGTGAGGAGGGTATCGGCTATGACATATTTGTTGGAGTTCTCCGCATTCGCCTTTGGAAATAAGGAAAACCATAGAAAACCTTATTCAGGAGGAAACTAAATGTAAGGAATTATTAGATTAAAACTCTTATGCGTACGTTACATGCAGTCAGTAGCAAGGACAGTGATAAGTGATAACTAAATCACTTTCATGTAAAATTGATAAGTATCTTCCACAAAGGCTATTACGTAAGTGATTTAGTAAACTCCTGTATTTGTAGTTAAACTTGGTCGTATTCAATAGCCTCCAACTTACTTGAAGAATGCGCGCGCAGCGTACATATACGAAAAATGGAAAAGGTTCTATTCCAGTCAACTAATTTACTACGTAACGGTAACTTACTACTTACCATTTAACGACAGTGACTTAAAATGAACTAACCGATTTAGTGGCCACTATCAGTGTCCTTGCTACTGGCTGCGTGTGACAGATCCATTATAGTAAACGTGAATACTTGTAGTGGCGTATCACTAAATTACATTATGCCTATATATAATGTAAAACATTCGCTCACTAGATAAACTAGTAACATACATTTTATGCACGTGCAACCTACGAGCGTAGGTATGTATTAAAAAAATCTGATTTTATAGTAGGTAAGTACGTTAATGGCAGAACGTTTTTTTTATTATTATGTAGCATGCGATATACAATTACAATCGAATTCAAGACTTTTTTGTAGCATGTAAATCGATATGTATCTACAATAAGCATTACAACAGAATTATTTAAATGATTATCGATAAATTGCACAATACAAAGTGGGTATCAGTGTCGCGAAATAAATTTGAATATCAATCGGTACGAAAATTTACAGTTCATAGTTATAAATGGTAGGTAGCCATTGTGTTTATTTACATTAACCTCGGTGACCGTTACAAATGTACTAACAATAAAAAGGCAAAAAAAAATTGAAGGTAAATCGGTTTGAACCATTTTTTAACAGTAGAATCGATTGATATTTCAATTGTTGCGATTTTATTGAAATATCGTCAAACGCACACACCTCTATATGTCGTTTTTTAAATTTACAGATGCTTTTGAAAGTGAAAAAGTGACTGGAAGACTATTAAATTTTTGATATCTTTTTCAATGCCAATATGACTTAGTACGTGTAATGACTGAAATGGGCGTGATCGTTTTTATATTTTATTGCTTTGGGGCTGTTCTGAAATATGACGTCAAATCGATGCCTCTATTTAGGTTTTGCATAACACAAAAAATCCTCTTTGGCAATGAAAAGATGCGAATGAACTATATATTTAAATTTTTTTTATAAATAACACACATAATAATAAACGTGTTTTAAATTTTACACAACTGATAAATAACCGTTCATGTAAAAACATTACTGATAAACGTTACATGGACTAAACTGATTTAACTTCTATATAAAGTATATGGAATGTTGCACACTCCTTGTACAGCGGAAGAGGCTTGTTTTTTTGTGTTTTAGCGTTATCAGTCTCGAATTATTTTGGGATTGATGTATTTTCGTGCTTGTGCAAAAAAAACGCTATACTTAATTACATATTTCTAGTATAATGTATTATTTCAAATGCCTTTTGGCTAAATAGGTTTTTGACTTACGTAATAGCAAAAAAATATTTATTAGTGTTTTACAGAAAATGGACGATTTTTTAATATTATGGACAATGCACATTTCTAGCCACGCTTTCTTTTTCATTGTATTGATATTTGCATCTGTTATTTTTTTCACCCCAATATACTTACTGGATTGACTCGCAGCTATTCCTGTCGAAAAATAAAACGTGATGATAATTGTAATATTGAGTTTTGTATTTTTATAAGGGACTAACTGATATATACCCGGCCTTGCTCGGGATTTTTTTTTTAAATAAAGTTATGAAGTTGTGAATTATTCCTTGTCATTAGGGTGCCATAGTTTATTTGACAGCGAAAGTAACTATCTCCAAATAAAAAAACATTCCTTATTATTATTTATTATCATCATTGCAATCATCATAAGGATAGCAGCCAATAATATGGGATTTATAAAATGGAGGATAATATTAACAAATCTTGAACATGAAGTATGATATCGGTGTAAATGGCGTAAATTGAACTGGTCTCATTAGCTAAGTTGGTTAAGCGGTTACCCCGGATAGGTAGAGGTCCCGGGTTCGAGTCCCAGATGCGACTGAAATCTTTTTAATTTCTGTTGTGTTTTCGGTTTCGTGGTTCATTTGGGATGTGTTAATATTATCTTCTTCAATGATTAAAATATTACAATGAGGTTTACAAACTTCAATAAGTTATAAAAAATAAATTGAATACTTATTATATGTACTTGTTAATCTTACCTAACGATGATTTGTATTCATGATCACTAAGAACCTTGCCTAAACAAAGATTGCACTTGACATCTCTAATTAACCAATGAAATGTATGGGCTCTGCATGGGCAATGAAATGAAACATCAGAGCCTGCTCTATAAAGTTTTGTATCCAAGTCAAGAACCTAGGAAGGAAAAACCGAGCGGCTTTCACTCATTCAAAAATGTAAGTAACCCCTGACCGGATCAAGGCGTATCCGGTGAAGGGGCTGATGGAGGGTGGGCCGGGGAGGGAGGGGGCGGAAGTGAATTCGTCATAGGGGAAAGGGTGACTAGCATCATTACACTACTTAGCAGAAAACAGATTTATGGCCATTTATAGCACTTATTTCCAACCCTTTCATATACGTAAATGTCGTCATTTTATAGGAAAATAATGTTACTGATTTATTAAAAAAAATGGAGTGGGGAAAATATTTTTTATATTTTTATGCTTTGTACGAATATTTAACATTCGTTAATTAATAATAATTTGTCCAGTTTCAGAAAAAATGCCCTGCTACTTAAAAAATGTAACAATGATTGGGCTAATTATGTTATTTATCACTTATGTCTCGTTTTGTTTCTCTCGTTTCTATTGTATTATGTATCATTGAGTGAGTTTTTGTAATCTTATGTTTTTTGTATCTTTTGTCTGATTATTGGTAATTGTGTGTAATTTTAATTGAGTTTTTATAACTGGATTGTTCTCACGTAACTGCGAATATCTGTAAAAAACCAGTATAAATAAATAAATAAAACAAGTTTTTGGTATATTCAATAGTATACGATACATTCCTGTGCACTGCATTCCCAAGAATTAAGAAACTCACTGTGGAATTATAGGCAGAACCTCCAGTAAAGTTTATGGGAAAAAATATTTTAATATAAAAAATACTTTTTTTTTTTTTTTGCTTATGTATCTTTTAATTTTCGATTCCATATATGCTTTCTTGCTGTTACAGTAGTTAAATAATTAATTAATATTCTATTACTCATATTAGCCGCACACAAACAGTGCCTATGTGGGTTTCCATTTCTTACAATTATAATTTAAAAGAACATATATGTAAGAAAAAAAATATTTGTAAATATAAATTTATATTTACGTATATATATATTAAAAAAACATTTACAATACATAAGTAACATTCATCTTCAATTATTTAAAGAAAAATGTCCCGGGCAAATCTGCAGTTTTATTCCGAGCTTGATGAAATTTTGCACACTCGACCTCAAGCTCATTATCTACATGAGATTTCGAAAACTACCTCCATTCCCCTTTCAAGCAGAATGTTGGTATTTCTTCATGAAATGTTGGCCACTTGACGTTCAAAATAGGAGAAAAATTACTTGGTAGGGGTAGGGGTAGGGATAATACATCATCAAAAATTTACTCAAAACCGTACAATGTACTTCAGATAGTTTACTATAAAGCCAGATATCCCTGGTGCGTTACATAATTATGCTTATTACAGAGAAACGTCACACGATTAATTTCAGCGTGTTTTTTTTACTGTTTTTGAACCAAACATAACTGTTTTCAGATGATCTTATGGTGGAGATCACTGTTAGATGAGAATATTGCTGAAATTTGAAAGCGAGCAATAGGGAATACCTAATAATCATTGATTTTTTAGGGGTAAAAATTGTCTGGGGCAGTTTCGTATTTAACATCGATTGCCACCGAATCAATGAGATGTTCCACGGTCGTACCAATACCAAGTACCAACTCACCCCGCACAAGATCTCCCCTCCTCGCGGGGAACATCGAACAAGGAACAAGGAACAATGAGGGATGGCTCCTGGGACGGAAGGGATAAGCAGAAATAATACCAAATAGAAATAAAACGGATCGATTGGAAAGACATTTATCAAGCGAAGGTTTCCAATGAATAAATAATGCACCATTGTCGATGCCATCGCTAAACCTACATAAATTATTTTATTAAACCCCCATTCAGGGGCTTTGTGATACCATTCCGTGTTTGGAGGCAAAGTGGATATTCGATTTTTTTGGCAAACAGATGTAGAGCAGGGGGATACAGTGTGGTGTGGATATCGGTGTTTCAAGAAATTAAGAAGTCAATTGTTTATTTTGCATTATTATCACTGCTTCAACATTTTGTTTTTAAATACTGCGAATTTGAATAACATGTTATTATTTCAACGATGGTTATTTTTTTTAATCGAGTGTGATTAATTAGTAAGTAAAAATTGATAAGGTACCTACCTACCTACAGCCAAAAGGATCAAATAACTTTTTTATGCCTATAGGTTAATTGCCCGATTTTATCATTCTTCGATAATTAATTGTTATTCTGTGTAATTGGTGCAGAAAAGGGCGGTCCGTTTGATAGATTCGCCAATCTTAACAAACGGATTGCAATCTTTGGAGCACTTTGGAGATGGGAATGCTGTCCCGTTTCTACCGATATTTTAATGGCAATCCCTTCGGCACCGGTAAATAGTCGGGAAACATGCCAAACGCGCGCCCAACATTTGCACATGGTTGAGAACGGGTCGCTTCTACGACTCGTTCTTGTGTTCAACCCCTCGGCTGTGGAATGATCTGCCGGCCTCTGTGTTTCCTACATCCTATAACATGTGTCTCTTCAAGACCCGAGTTCGCTCCATATGTATCTTTTTTTTTTTTTTTAATTTATGACAGTTTACCTTTATAATTTAAATGAAAATGTTTTTTTTTAAGCCACTTTATTTTATTTATATGTATATTTCTATGTTCGACCGGTTTCGGTTGGACTCAACCTTCTTCAGGAATGTACAGATATAAACTACACATATTTGTACACATATAAGTTTATATGTATACATTACTGAAGAAGGTTGAGTCCAACCGAAAACGGTTGAATGCAGAAATATATACAAATAAAATAAAGAAACATTTTTCAATTAAATTATAATGTCAAGCCATAAAGTGATACTTTACCTTTAGTTTAGTTTATTATTCTTATTTAGAAAATATACCTACCCATTAATTTGACAAGCTTTGTAACACTACATATTTAAAAAGTCATTAAGAAACACCATCAAATTGTAAAGTACAGGTAAACAAACATCTTTTTAAATATTATTTTATTAGTAACGCCAAAGTTCTAAAATTCATGTTTTGATTTGTACGAAATCAACATCCGTTGAAGTCACAAGAAATTCACTTTACGATCATCCTATACAAGTCAATACATCGCATCAGTTCAAAAATAAAATGACATCCGTACAAATGGGTGAAAATAAAACTTATTTATTTGTATTTACCGGGACCTTCTGGCAAACATGTGACAATGGCGGCATAATCACATAATTTAGCGTAGCCCAATGTGGAATGATCGTTTGGGCCATTGATGCCCACAAAAGGGTTAGATTTTTCCATTATTCTATTTTTTTATCGCTCCAGATATATATATTTTTTTAAATCTGTCCGCTGATCACTGATGATGAGCAAAGGTAGTCGCACTCTCACACGGAAGTTGAAAGTTTGAAATAACAGCGACGCACCATGAAAAAAAAATTGCACTATTAATCAACTTTTTCGAAGAACCTAAATTCTATCTTTATTATTTCGTTAAAAAAAAAATACATTGAAAAAAATATATACATATCATTCAATTTCCATCTCCGTCACAGAGCGGTATGCTCCTCGGGTCCCGGAAGTAAAGAATTTAAAAATCAATAAGGATTTATTTTTTTCGATAGTTTATGTATACGTATGTAAATAATTAAATACTAGTATTAGTTTGAGCGGGGGTAGATTCTATATTGTGGGTACAGAATCGGCGATATGCACCCAGTCAGAATCTAAAGGTTGCTTGAAATGTCTTTAGCTAGGTATGTACATCGACCAGACCTGAATAATCACTTAGGTGGGTACTTTTCAAACTTATTTGAAGTTTACAATTAACTGCAAGTAATTATATACATATTGGCAGTGGCGGATGGTAACTTTTGAGTGCGCTAATGTGGTAAGATTGACAAATACGACTTTATGGATGTTGTTTTAGCTGAAAAAGATTATTTTTCAATTTTAATTTTGTGGAGCAGTTTCCCACCGAACATCTAAATCTCCATTCAAAAAATTTCTCTTTCGAAAAAAAAAAAAAAAACATTTTCGGCTTCAACAATATCAATAACGTCGTTAGAAATCTAGCTCACTCAAAATTCACGAGCCGCCACTTCATATTGGTCTTCCCTATATCAAAGAGAATATAGGACATAAAAAATGCTGAAAATTTTAATATTAATTGTGGCAATAGGTACCTACAATCAGTAGTGTGCACTCCACGGGGGCTGAAAAGCAGTACCTACCCCAAAAATTGAACCATAAGAAGAAATCATTAAAAAGCAAAACAGTTTTCCACGAATTTAGTAATGAACTTGTACGATCATTTAACTAGTTGGCCATAACAATCAGCGGAAGGTGATAATATAATAGTCATTTTCAAATTTAAAATGCGCCTAACTTTGGTCATAGAGCAATTCACGCCACTGCCTACAATAGGTAGGTACCTACGTATTCTACTCCAGTTTACCTGTTCAGAAAAATCTCATAACGTTTTCATGGGCATTTTAAACCCTCTGCAACCAGGCTTTTAATTCACCTTGACTTAACCCTTCGCAAATTGCGTTCGGCAATCTACCTCCTGCACCCTTTTGTCACACAATGCAATAAATTAAATTATATCAGGTTCCTTTAAGGGCACAATGCAGGCTAACCTGCCCTTTTTACGTCTGTTATAACAATAATAGAAACTGAAAAATAGAAATCGAATTTGTTTTTTATGATCCGAGACCATTGTGCTCCCCTTTAGGGTTATTTCTAAGATTTCCGTGTTTTTTATAATTATTTTTTTATTCAAAATTCCAACACAATGTGTCATTTTGACGATTAAAGGTTTACTGGAACTGTATTCAACATCGTTGAAATATCACACTTACTGTTTTTAGAACCTTTTCGACCTTTGAATTCTTTGACCCTATTGGGTCACTAATTAAAAAAAATATATACGTATTTTTTTTACCAAACCCAACATTAATATAAACAAGAGCACCATAAAAAGAACAGCACATACATAATACAATAATGAAGCAATGACAAAAAGAGCACAAAAATATTTTAGAGAAGATTCAAGCCAAAGCCTGGACAAAGTTTTAGTTAAGTCCATGATTTTAGGCATTCTAAATGATAATCTTCGAGTTCTAATTTCGTAAAGCCCCACAAAAATTATTCAGACTGGTACCAAAAATTTCAAGGCCCTGGCTTGAGTTAACAAATCTCGACATTCTTGACATACAATAAACGCACAGATTTATATTTTTTTTTATAGCGGATGAAATTGACTACAGTAGAATAATTTTAAAGAGATTCTTGTTTGTGTAGTTGGGTAATGTATCGTAGGACTAGTGCGGGGTAAGAGGGGACTGCGAGCGGTTATTCCAAACTATTTTTAACCAATTTGAACCAGTATCGGTGTACACAAATACATTCAAACGTACGTTCTTTAAATTGATTTTTCTGTTGTTTCGTCTAGAAAGAACTTCTTTTTTTTATGTGAATAACGCACAAGAGTCCCAACTGCTCCTAACCGCCTGGAGCCAGTGAGTCTATGGCATCCCCAATTGGGGAAAGTTGTGAGGCTGAAGATAATGTGGAAGGGAGGAGGAAGGTGGAGAAATACCCATGCTATTCAGATCTGGTCACCAAACACGTCTAAAAGCCATTTCAAGCAACGTTTCAATTCTGAATGGTGGTCTTTCACCAGGGCAATACTCAATTAATGATAGTATTTTAATCAAACCTTTTTGATTAGAGTAGTTCAATGATTTTCATCCTAATTTCAAAACATTATAGTTAAACGTTTTAAATATTGGATTTTAATTCCCGGCACTAATAAGAATAAACTATGGTGTTTACTTTCGCTGTCAAATCAATTATGGCACCCTAATGACAAGCAAGAATTCACAACTTCATTACTTTATTCCAAAAAAAAAAAAGCCAAGCAAGACCGGGTATACGAGTACATCAGCTAGATTATTATAAATACTTATAATTCGTTTCGATTTCCATACAAATTTCAAATTCATTAGACCGTTAAGAGGAACGGCTGCGCGGCCTGTTTCATACAAAACTTAATTTTGGATTTCAGGTCAAAATACTCACCTTAACCTAATGATGTATTTTTTTTTTAATTAAATGCTTAGTAAATATCTAGTACGTATGAGAAATATTTTATTTATTTTTATTTTACATTATGAAATATAGGCCATTAAAGGAATTGATTTTTTTCCGATTTTAGAGGTACCTTTAACAATTATTCGACGATTTAAAAGAAAATTCTTATCCCTTCTGCTTTAAAAATATAATTAAATATAAGATAAATAAAAATAAAAAAATATATATTTTTTTTTAAAACATTGAAATAAGCATTATGGTGGAGTTTAAATTAAATTAAAAACGACAAATTTACGTTGGAATACAAATTTAATTTAAAATATTGTCCCGAAAAAAGTTTTTTTTTAATGTTTTGTTTTCATATTTTTATTTACGTAATCATATTTACATGGCAATTGTTTTTTTTTAAATACGGTAAACAAGCAAATAATTTTCTAAGTTGCCTCTAAAATTATGAAAAAATATTTTTTTTTCATGGCATATAC
Source organism: Halesus radiatus (assembly GCA_022606495.2). Lineage (NCBI taxonomy): Eukaryota > Metazoa > Arthropoda > Insecta > Trichoptera > Limnephilidae > Halesus > Halesus radiatus. The sequence goes on from JAHDVE020008340.1 coordinate 72,332, forward strand.
TTCAGAATTTAAAACAAAAACAAATAAAATACTTCTCATATATACTAGATATTTACTAAACCTTTTATTAAAAAATATGTATATTTCAGTTTGGAGGGGTATTTTGGCCAGAAATCCAAAATTAAGTTATGTATGAAACAGGCAGCTCAGCCATTCCTCTTAAATGATTTAACATTTTACTGGCTTTTATTTAGGACTGTTGAGTCACATTGAGTATTCCTCCCCCTTGAGCCAACGTTTTTCTTGAAGCAATATGGATATACTCAGTTGATTCGATTAACTAGCCCCTCTCTATCCCCGCATCAAATACACTGATTGATTTCGATCTAATTCGCCGCTCGAGAAGTTGCTATCAATCTTACAGATCTCAGCGCGAAGATTCGAAATCCACAGAGCGGTAAATTTCAACGGTTCCCGGGACAATGGGGGTATACTCTGCTGCAATTGTACACAACTATTTCCCGAACAATTGTACTCACGGAGATCTAATGACAATTTCATTGAAGAATGTAGGCACAATAAAAAATGTTGCGTGAAGCGACTAATATGGCTTAGCGAAAAAAATACGAAAGAATTAATAAATTTTTAATAAATATTTGAAACACCTACCTGAGAAACAAAATGTATATGTACAATAATTGATTTATTATGTATAAAAATATGTATTCTAACTATTTTTAAAGTCATTTCTTCTGTATCTGCTTATGTCGTTTGTCACTTTGTCTTGTTGTTGATTTAAAGAATTCAAAAATTATCTTAACATCACTTTCCCGGTTGCTAACTCAGGCAATACCACAAATGATCTATTAATTCATTATGGGTAGTTAAAATAATATTATATAAAGTTTCAAAATACAAAAAATTTCTAACCGTAATCATAAAATTATATGAAATTCAACCCAAAATATCTGAAAAAAGTTGCAGTTTAAAAACCAGTGAAAGTAAATTTTAAACGTTTTACCTAAAATTCCAGTACGTTTTACAAATAGAATATAAAATATTACAGTTTGATGATTAACCTATTTTCAAACTTTATACATTTTCTTAATTAACATAGGCTGTATAGATAAATCATTCATAGTATTTCTCGAGTTAGCAAACTGCAAGTGTGAATTTTTGGATGCTGACCGTTAACTCCTTTCAGTATATGTTTTTTTGATAACTTTTTATAAAGCTTTATTTTTTATCAATTGTCCAAAAGAAGGTATCGAAAATACAAAGTTGAAAATCTAGTTGAAAAATTTAACTTCTGGGCATAGCTAAGTGGTAGCTAGTCCAATCAAGTCTTTCAAAAATCTTCAGTAGAGTTTTACATTTGTATTCAAAAATATGTTTCGTTATTTTTATTGTTGTAAAAACATATATTTTTAAATGTTTTCAAATAGACAGGAAGTGTTCAATATTTTCCAAGAAAGTATTATAATAGTTTGTCCATGTGTCGTACTTCGTATTTTAGTTTGTTATTATTGTATGAAAACATACTTCCTACTTCAAGCGAACTATTTGAAAAGATCATAAAGGATAATGTAGTACAATCAAATAATAGTTAAGCATGTAACCTATAATATGTTATTTTAAGAAGTGGACAAAACGCGTTGATCATGCACGACCGAAATTTGCATTGACAAAGCAACTGAGATCTTTTTACTATCATTTGTAATGAACGTAAAGGATAACATACTAAGTATATTCAAATAATAGTTAAGTATGTAAACCAATATGTTATTTCAAGAAGTGGAAGAAATTCATGAATGAATATTGAATGAACAAAGCGAAGAGAATCTTTTGCATGCGTATTATTTGAAGACCCGTCAAGTAATTTAACGAGTATAATAGTATTCTTAATTCTCCCACACATCTGGAGGCTGCTGGCAAGTCTGGCTAGTGTGGCTAGAGGCTACTGTGTGTACTGCGGCGACGGCATGTCTACAAGGAGTGTCTGGTATTGTCTCCCACTAACCCTTGAAGGCTTACTCCCGATGGCGAAAACCGCATTGTTAAATCGATCAGCCGCGCTAATCCCGGATAACTTCCCGTCTTACGCACCCCCGCGGCAGGAAGAGGCAGGAAGGTGGTAGAAGGGGGACGAGGGGTCAGGGGCGCAGTGAAAGCTCTGCCAGTCTGGGCATCGGACAATCCGCTCAGACGTACTATTTACCGAACCAACTGCCCAATAAAACACACTACGAATGCGATTTTTAAAATTTCTCGTATTTTTAATTATAGCTTTTGGGGAGAGAAATTTAATTAAAGGAATACATTTTTGCTCTTTCTTACACAACTTCAGGTCGTTAAAACTCGAAAAAACTGTTTCAAGAAAAAAATACGATAAAGTTTGTTTTTTAAAGAAAATTATTTGCTTTATATTTTAATAGAACGCGCAAACACAAAATAGGTATATTTTCTATTTAAAAAAACCTGAATCAGATAGGGCATTTTCTCAGAATCTTGACTTTTAAAAAAGACTAACGGAATGGTAATACATACTCGTATATCTGTCAAAACTATCGCAATTATTTCCACCTAAGGCTTATTTATTATGATAGTCATGGATTCTGAGCTCTAATCAAAAAACGGATCGCCAAGTACAGAGCACAACTAGCCAAGAGCGAAAACACCCTCGTGATGGCAGAACTGTTACTTCAGGCACGGTTTCATTTACGAGTGACGGAAACAATTCCTGGTGTTTTTGATTTCCAAAAACTAATTATTTTTTTCTTATTTTATCTTTTTGTGTTTTTACCCTCCCAAGATTTAAAAAAATCTTTTATTGTATTTTAATACGCATAATATTTATATTATATGGAACTCGTAGGATTGCACCACCCTCCTCGAGATCCGGAATAACCAATATTTTTTTGTTATAATTCTATTATAATTATAGTAATTTAACAATTTAATATTTTAGTAACTTAATATATTAATATTTCAATTTTCTTTTTTTTAATGATAATTATATTATGAATTTATTGTTTCGAATATATTATAAATTAAATTTACATATTTTTTATTACATGATATCTTGTTTGGACATCTTCAATTATCACATGAAAAACAACTACGTTATATAATATTTTTTGTTTTATATAATTTAATTATTACTAATATAATTTGGTTTTATTTTTATATTTTAACTTATTAGGTAAAGTTACAAGGAGGAAATCCACAACCGGTTATACGTTTGGTATACCATTCAATACGTGGACAAACTGTCGATTTCCCTAAAATAAAGAAAAATGAAAATAAATTACGAAAAAAAAAGGTTACGTAAATCGCCCCGAAACCTGTCTAGTGGCTACGCCAATGAGTGCTTTCGTCTACTTGCGAACGAGTCTGCAGATTAGCCCATCAAACGCACACCGCTCTGTCAATATCGATCATAGAAAACCATCACCGGGCAGCTACTTGTAACTTGTAATAAACACACATGGCTACCGTTACATCTTGCATCGGATGTTCCCAGGAAACAAGGTGCCTTGTTACTCGCCGCTCGGGACTCAAGACCCTGGATCCGGGACACGGGGAAGCACTAATTCCTTTTGTCGGACGCGGATTCTTCTCTCCTCATCCTCTCATTATTCGCTGGAGTCTTTTCCACAATGAATCCAAGATGGCTATCGGCTTTCATTGACTATAATGAAGTGCAGAATTTGTCTGCGGGATTAACAGTATTGTGATGATTTCAGAGACGCCCGAATCTACTCATTCATTAAACACGTATTTAAGCGTTGTTAAACATCAGCAGATTAGTCCCTTATTGGAATTTTGTTAAAATATATAACATAATACAACATTTTATGGATTTTATAACATAATGCGGATTACGTACATATTGTACATGTTTAAAAAAACTTCGTTTTCTAAGCCGATAGTGAAGATTACAATATTGATATTCATCTAGGCGATAAATTTATTGTATGTATTAAATGATTGTGTCTAATACGAATTTATTATAATGGAAAATAATTTGTTTATTCGGGTGGAAGTTATTTATGAATTCGTATCTAGCTATTGTGCATGTTTGTATCTGGAAGTCTTAAATGAGCAGTACCTTCACGGGTACAAGCTTTCTATCGCCATTTTATTACATACAATCAGACTGTATGAAAAAGCACCAATTCAGTGGTATTAGATTGTCGGTGAATTTCAAAAACATGGTACAAAAGTGTCACTTCTTGATATTATTTAAAATTTATAATTCTTTTGATATTACATATTGTAGAGGTAAAACTCATTAGTGCCATACTAGCTAAATGACACATAGTGACTTTTACCTGTAGTGGGACGATAATAAGAATTTAAATCACCTTTGCAGAGATAATAAAAGTTCTTGGTATACCGAAATGTTTTAATACCAACACGTCTGTTCTGCCATACCATATGGCAGAACAGACGTGTTGGCAGACCATGATAAGGGGTACGGTGCTGCGAAATAACATCTCTCTTGATATCTTCAAGATAAACCTTTTAAAGAGACATGCAAATAAAGTATCTTAATTCGTGTCATTCTGGTTAATTTTATTTTGAATTAGTGTATTTTTTGTTACTGTTCGTGTGTATGGTAAATGGACGCAGACTGTTATATCTACACAACAAAACAAAGAAATATATATGGTACGTAAAAGAAAAAATCTAGGTTGAAATAATATTAGAGAATGTGAAATATAAAATAACGCTTAGTAATTTGGCTCTTATTTAGATGTCGATTGATTACCTCTTTCGAATTTATGCCTACATCTCCATTCCTTTATAAATTGTAGATTGTAGGTAGGTACCTACATTTATCGTTCTATGTGTCGATTTCGCCAAATAGTAATTTATTTATTTAGTACAAATTAGAATACTTTTCTTGTAATGCCTCATTTATTGGAATTTCTCGCGCTGAATTTATTGCCTGATTAAAAAGTTATTACTTAGTTTTAATTTGGTTACCCAATTTATATATTACATATTATTTTATAATTATATTAATAACGATCCCAAATCAATTTGTTTGTTGTTTGTATGGAACTATGTACGACAGGTGTACCTTTGTACCATATTCATTTTACATCGGCGTCATTTTACATGTCATTATTGAACAATCTGTATACAATGTTGAATACATAGTGCACGGTAATGTTTATCGTTTGTTTTTAAAGATAGACATATATACCCTGGTTACGAATAACTTGATAATATTTGAAAATATCCTACTACCATCACAGTAAGCGGAAGATGTTGCTTGTGTCGTAATGGAGGACTGAGCCAGCCGAGGAATTGAACTCACGACGCCTGGGTGAGACCCAATCGAGATGCCAACTCAGCCACTGACTTTATGTTATGAAATTAAGTTGTGCTAAATCTATTTGGAAAAACAGAAACAGCATTTCCTGTTGTTTCTGTTTTTTCTAAATAGCTTTCGTAAAGCTTTCGTTTACTATGCACTATTATTTAAGGCGATGCAATGCAACGCATTGCAAAATCATCTAAAATCATCTGTTTTTCCTATGTAAATGTGATCCCCTCGAAATATTACAGATGCTTTAATAAAATACTGCAAGGAGAGAACACATTTTTGATAGGTCTTTTTATAAGCCTGAAAAAAAAACTAAAATATAAGGCCAATAAAAAATGTTTTTAAGTGTAAAACTTGTGTGGTTACAAAACTCCTTTTCAGATAAGGTTTATTGTATAATGTGGCAAAACATGTTTTCGGGGTATGATCAGAAAACATTTTAATATTTGTGCATGAACTTCGCATAAAACATGCAATTTGGCGATGTTTTTTTTTTGGAAAAATCAACACACTCGACATCGTCATCTGCGTAAGGAGTACGTGGTTTTGGTCGAACTTTACGAATGGTCTTTCTAATTCATCATAAGAGGCGGTAGTCAGGATTCAATGCCCAAACTAGGTACCCTGTGCATACATTACATCCTATCGAATAGAACGTTGTGAGTTTGTGAGGCACCGCAATGCAAACACAACGAGGAAGGTCATTTAACCCTTGCGTAAAACAAGATGCTCCTTTGCAATTAATTCACTTGAATCGTAGTACACACCAGATAAAAGATCTAATTTTAAAGAGACCATTTTGCGTCTATTTTTGAAAATTAAATCGTTAACAAGAATCTAATAAAAAACAGGTTATTCTAAATGATGGATACAATTTCTTACCCCTATATTTTCTGAATTATACGTTTTATGTGAATGATCTATATATCAATTGAAAGAGAAGGTCCGAAAGTTGGGAAACTTACCGCTAGATCACTTATAGTTGCTCAAATGACGTCAAATGACTCAAATGACTCATTTTGCGTCGGTTGTGAGTAAAATGGCTACTATGCAGCACAAGGTTTTCTTTAAAACTGAGTCGACAGATGTAGGGAGGCATAGCTTTCGTCTCCATTTTAACTTAAACCACCAACCTAGAAATAGCAATTATCATTGGTATCATCAATTTGAGCGAATGGATGACTCGGAAATGCATGTATCAGGGGAGAACGTGCGAATTTGAATCCATCATTTTGAATGACGCTATATATTCGTAAATATATACATTTTATTTCTTTACTGATCATCATAAAGACATTAGTTGATATTTATATGCCCGAAATAAAACGTTCCCCAATTGGTGTTTATAAATATCTTTCCAGCTCAAAACGTGTAATCACAAGGTAAAAATAAATAAAACGTCATTATTTTATATAGGTAGAAACCAGAAACATCTATTGTTATGACGTTATTAGACCGAATAAAACTGATGTATACTTAGTTATTGTATATATATTTTTTTTAATTTTCGTATGAAGCGGTAACCTTTTTAATGTGAGATTATAATTTTAAAATAAAACAATTGCTGTGTTTACATCACTTTATAAATTATATAATTTATTTTAATTATCATTTCATCACAGATTTACTACTTTCAAAATTATAAAGTTTACTCTTAAAGTGAATCGTAAAAAGAGTAATTATTGTTTTAGTTCACCTATGGGTGTTAACGACACGAACTATGAAATTCGTATTTATATCAATCTCATATCTTCTCTTCGCAGTAAAAAGGTTAGCCAACAGGCGACCGGTGCACGCACTCAAAGCAATTAGATGCTTGTTATTTTGTTTGATACTGTTATTTGCTCTCTGACGGTCTGTTCGATTCTTGGGCAGATTAGGGCATGTTTCTTCTCAACACTCCTTTATTCCCCCGTGAAACTTTTCAATCAAAAGAGCAGTAGCCTACCGCTGTTTGCTTAGGATTCCAGAGCTTTTGTAGCAGCCTTCCTATAACCTGACCGTGTTTCCATGCAAACGTAATGCTTTGGTATAAATGCAATAACGAATGATTATGTGTGCACACTGATGTTTGGCTAATAAGTATGGAAAATGCTCTTTATAAATCATTTACATTTGCTGCGGTAAAGGTGGGCATTGTACGATTCAGGATTTACTCGAACTTTAGTATTATTACATTATAATGGACTTAAGCCGCAACGAACTAAAGATCTCTGTGGAGATAGCAATGTAACGTGAATTGTGTGATGTTTTGATTCACATCGATGCAAGTAAAGATAAAATCTTACTTCTATACTAAGTCTATAATAATCTTGGAACTCGTCTAAAAAATGAATTTGACTCAACTTCTTATATGGGTAGGTAAATAAAAAGGGGTAGAAAGCTTTGGTCATAGATTTGAATCCCGAAGTTTATTATTTTAGTAAAAAAAAAAAGTTGGTTTGATAGGTATTAATAGTTATATGCTGTCATCCTGGTCCACGCTACCTCAACTATCATGTTTCTATTACACAACTTCTCTGAATAGGCATATTTTGCAGTTTTGACCCCAGACAGGCTTCTGTCGTTTTTCATTCATCGTTCCCCAGGCAATTTAAAGTTCCAAGGCAGAGTGAAAATATTAAGCTGATCACCCAATGCTTAAAAAAATGTACGAGCTATGGGAAACCGGACCAGCAAAGAACTAATATCACTGAACTGGCGATGCTGGGAACAACTGCGCTCAAATCTACAATCATACGAATTAGTTAAACTTCTAGTACAGAGGTAGTACATGCCATTTGTACAATGAATTCGTACAGATAGAAAACATTTAAAGCAAGATATTCATGTACCCCGTCTTCCTTTAATCTTTCACAGGATTATTGACCAATCTTGAACGTGTTTATTAGATGAAAAATCTCTGCATTAGTATTTTTGGACAATTTCTTCATTTGGAAAGCGTAGTAAAGACTTTGTCCTTATTTGCACTTTTAAAATAATTGATTGTATTATTGACTCACCTTCTTTGTTGTTACTCATCCAATTCAACATTCCTATACGTAGACTTAGAAACAATGCATTCATCACCGTCCAAAATGTCGAAACATGTTAATTCAAGCCAGGGCCTTGAAATTTTTGATAAGAGTCTGAATAATTTTTGTCAGACTTCCTCGAAAAAAATCTCGAAGATTATCATTTAGCATTTCTAAAATCATGGATTTTATATACCAAAACCTTCTACAGGCTTTGCCTTGAATGTACTCTCAAATGCTTAGATTAATACTGCATTTTTATAATGTCATTGCTCAACTGTAAATTTTTGTCATTGCTTCATTCATGTATTATGAAAATGCTGTTATTTTTCTTTAGCTCTTATTTATCTCATTCCGTGTTGTGTATTTATTATAATTGAACAATGGACCGTTAATATAAAAATTTAAAAATACATAAAATAAGTCAGCCTTCTCTCCAGGTTGCCTACCAATTTTTTGGGTTACATGAAATGGTTAGATGTAATTTTCTAACTAGATTTTCTTGCCATACTGAGAAAGAATGCCATTTGCTAATATCCCATCCCCTGTGAAAATTAGACAAACAATATCACGCCCATTAGAGACTGCCACAGTGCGCACCAGCACAAATCGCGTTCGACGCGCAATACTCGATATTCAGAATTAGCATACGGCTAAACGTTTTTTGATTATCCGTGTGGTACAGTGCCTAAAAAATATGTTAACAACATGTTAATTCGTTTTCCGGGTTCAATCCCGAACGGTTTAATCGAATTATACAAATATATGCAGCACATGGCCATGCCTTCCGTTCACAATCCGGGGTACAATCGATTTAACAAAACGCTATGCACTTGCAATAAAACTGCATCAATTTTGTACCGTAATTTATTTCTTTCATGCACCAGTTTTTTGATATTCAATCACCGGGGGCACAAGCCACTTCCTTATATTCAAATTATATACAGGTACCGGATTTCAGAAAAGGTAAACTGAAAACAAAATAGTGAATATTTCTATAGAGTTATCTAGAATGTTGGACACCAAAACAATATAGTGTTAAGAAACCAACTGAAAGGATTTAATTGGTTATGAAACCTATGACCTTAATATACGTTTTAATGAGCCTATCTGCTACTTCATGTAAAACTAAACATCGTCTCGACGAATTATTTATTTTATCTTGTTATTTTTCCTTTTCAATTTCACTTCCAAAATTTTGTATTTTCTATTCTCTTTTTATTTGTTTTTTCATTTATTAATTTTCAACGTTTTATATTTTTTTATTGCGTAAACTTCACTGGTTAATGCAACAAAGTATCAACTTAGGCTGCTCTCTGACGGTCCGGTGAGGAATGAACATTTCACTCGTTACTGCAGACACTGCACAGAAAAGTCAAGTTTGCTAAAGTAAGGTAACGGTTTGCAACGCAGTCCATTGTGGGACTTTTCTGCGCAGTGTCTCCAGTAGCGAGTGAAATGTTCATTCCTCACCGGACCGTCAGAGAGCAGCCTAAATCTGTAAACATCTATACTGTATAACTGTATTTTTAACAAATAAAATGAGTAAAATATAAATAAAAAAATGATTTCGTTCTATATATGGTAATAATACAGGTACTTTGGAAAAAACTTACATGAAAACACAGTAGTTAAACCGATGGTACAAATTCATTTATTTATCTGTTCAGTAGAGGGAATTGCTTCTGTAGATGTTGAGATTTCCTAGTTTCCAATAAACTCTTCATTTGTTAATTATTTCCTATTTTGACGGCCTCCGTGGTTGAGTGGTCACGATCCTCGGCTACGAATCTGGAGGTCGCAAGTTCAGATCCCGACATGCGCAAGTAAAACGTATTTTATTAACTTGTGTTATTTCACAAGTCATTAAAAATAATATATACTGTATTTGCGGCAAGTTCCAGATCGGTAGATACTTTCAGTATCGCCCTGGTGAAAGACCACCATTCATAATCAAAACGTTGCATGAAATGGCTTTAGCCGTGTTTAGTGATCAGATCTGAGTAGCTAGGTCATTTCCCGACTTCCTCTTCCCCATATCCTCTCCCTCCCCACTACATTCAATCACGCAAAATACCCCAATTTGGGATGCCATAGTCTCACCGACTATCGGTTGGGATCAGTTACTCTTATGCGGTACCCACATAAAATTTTTTGCTAATATTATGGTATAATACCGCTAATTTGTTCGTATTTTGACAGCATCCATAAAGAAGTTTTTTTAAATATACTTATAAGCATGAAAATCCATAATTACGATGCAAATTGTACATGGTTACATCTGTAGAGATACTGATTATCTGTTGATTTGTCTCTAGGTGTACACACGATTTGCTTGAAAGCTTTTCACTTGACTAAAATAATTTGATTTTCACAGACAACTCGTTAAAATATCTTTCAAGACACCCCGGAAACATATCTTCACGACATCTGGTGCAAAATCGATACTCGATACGATAAATTTAAATAATAATTGAAGATTTTTTCAACGGGTTGTGTCGATGTGAGTCCTGTCATAGAAATATGTATATTTGTTACACCGGCAGGTAACTTGGTGCACCAGCTTTTGAAATTAAAATTCTAACGATATTTCTATTTTTATTTAAAGTAGTCTGGTTTCAATTTGACTTTGACGTTCAATTGATTTGCCTTTTTCTCAATCGCTTGTACTCGGATCGATTTCATTTTATCAATCATGTAACCGTTTTTTTAATAGATCTCATATGCAAAACACCTTTTATTAAAAAAAGCACGTGCGCGAAAAGTTCCATCCACAGAAAAGGGTCTGGAAAAAATAACGTTTTCGTTTAGAATGTATTCACTTTACATTTTAACGTTCAAACAGTAAAATAACGACCTTCTTATTATAATATTTACTGATTATAATTATTTTATAAAGAAGAATGTCTCGGGCGGGCGTCATGTGTTTGTTTTGTATACAAATCAACAGTAGTTTCATTCCGAGCTTGATGAAAATTTCCAAGAGAAAGGTCAATGCCTATATAAGCTTTTTAAAAACCATCCCCACCCCCCTTTCTCACAGTTATAGTCAAATATTGGCACTAACTTTGCACACTTGATATTCAAAATAAGAGAAAAATTATTGGGTAGGGGTAGGAAATAAGAGTAGAAGTAGGAGTAAGATAAGGGGTATAGGCAGGGATTATAAAACGTTACTCCAAATCATTAATAACCCCAGGCAACAACGCCTGGTACTTCAGCTAGTATCTGATAATATTTAGAAATCTCAAGTGAAATATGAAACCGAAAAATAGGCAGCAAATAAAAAGGTAACGGTCGCATCTGGGCATCAAAATCACAACCTCTCTCTTGCCGGGACAACACTCTTCCACTAAGCTTATGAGACCTAATTATTTTTCGTCATTTTTATCCATATCCTATTTAATTTTAAGAATTACCAATATTGTTCTCAATTAATTCCAATGTTTTTGGCTGCTATCTCTTTGTATGATTGTAAAGTTCTACCCGAATATATTAGCAATCTAAATAGATAGACTTAATGATTAAATATTACATGAGGTTTATGAGATATAATGTATTTTTCTAACGAATTAAGTATTTTTTTTATTATTATTTATGAAAATTAACGAGTTATTTATTCTTAAAAAAATTAAAAAAACGTCACAGACAGTAGGCAGTTATTTGTAAAAATTATAACTTGTTTGTTAAGATATGTTCGTAGGTATGTTGGTACGTAAGCAGGAACTTACATTTTTTTAATGTGGAGTGAAAACGTCATTGCGGCTGGTGAAAAAACAAAAAATGTTCTGTTTATGTGACAAAAATCTTAGTGGATTCTCTTGAGATTCTAGCTTCCAAAGGGGTGAACATATTCTTGATGTCAATCTAAAAACCTTACAGGACATTTTCATTAAGTACTGTGGGATCAGTAATTTTTCATTTATTTATGATTTTGATAATTTTATAAGGCTTCCGTTCCATCAAATGTCCTTTCCGATTTTTAACAAAAGCTATCCTTTGTTTAGGTTTACTCAATTAATTAACAAGGAAATATCAAATGCCAATTAAAAAATGTATGACAACATCATTTGATTATGTCGTCGGTATTATAAAGATTACAAAGGTGAAAGGGCATTGAGTTGTACCGCAATCACACATTTTCTTAATGAACAAAATACCAAAACAACACAATGTCAGTTTTCCCGGAAGAGCTAAGGGCTGTTAATTGATGTCAACGTCATAACCTGATTTATGTAATTTTAATATTTACGACACAGCGTTCATTCGCAAGTTCGGGGAAAAACGTATCTGTATTGTTTTCCCCTTACGCGTATCGAGAATTACGACAGAAAGCAATTATAATAAAATTATTACGCGAACAAACAAGGTACAAACCGTTCGCGTGTCAAACCCGAAGAATAGAACGAAAGGAACCAAAACGATACGAAACGAAAAGAGCGGGCGACTCTGTTTCATTTCGCCTCGCGCGGGGATTTTCCTGCAAGATGTGCCGGCGGTTGAAAAAAAAATGAACGGGGATTTCGGACCAATGGGAGCGCTGTGCCGGGGCGGGCGGGCGCGGCAAAGCCTGCCATTGGCCGGGCCGGAATCGGCGCACCGCACCAGGTTTATCACTATATTTGGCTGCAGTACCAAACGCGCCGCGGTTCGTAGCTACGTCCGTTCGGAGCCATTATCCATTATCCATTAACACACCGCGGTGAAACTAAATAACCATTATTACAGCGGTCGCATTATCAGTTATCCATTATCCCAATTAGCGATCAGACGCGGTTTCGATGTCACTACAACATGATCGTTAATTTTACAGTTCAGTACTTCCCTTCGCATTGCACCCAATGAACTGTCAGTGAGAGCGCGTGTGAATGATAATGTTAATAAACAGTCAAGTTTAAATAATTATTGTTATTTTTTTGTGTTTGCATCCATGAACTGAAATAAACCCGAATCGAGGATTTGTATTTCGAGTGCGTGATTGATAAAAAGGACAATTTTTTGGCAAATTATAAGAAAATTTTGCAGTTTAACAACTTGGTAAATACAGACTTTTCTTTTGAGTAGTAAGAGACCTAATCGTGGATCTGGATCTACACCAAAGGGCCAGCGGTCACTTTATGAGGTTTGTTCTACTTTTTGTTTTTATTTTATGCAAATAATTTAATCCAACCTATCTGTAAAGGATATACCTACTTACTTACTTCCAATAAACAAAGAACTCTTTAAGAATATATATCCTACCCTAGTATTAAAATTACCTACCCACGTAATCGAGAAAATATTTAATTGCTTTATTGAAAATAACTAGTATTCAACTTCGATTCCAGATGGATAATTTACCTATTTTTAGTTATGTATTTAGATTTTTAAATATTAGCCAAATGCTCTCATTATTATTTTTTTTTAATTTCGATCCACTACAAAGACCAACCGGAATGGGACCACGTTTTATAATAATCGCGTCACAAATAAGGTTTATGAGACTGTGTTATAAGGTTACTTTTTTTTCTAACTGGAATGCTAGACGAAACCACCCTTCAACAACCAGCTCGTGAAACAAGGGACAAATATTTTTTACAAAAGGTTTTTAAGTACATAATCATAGCGGTCTCCGTGGTTGAGTCCGATCTTTGGCTAGGAATCCATAGGTCACGGGTTCAAATCCTGTCGTGCGCAAGCTAATTTTATTTGATTAATTCATGTTATTTCACAAATTATTAATTAAAAATAATTTGTTGTATATTTGCGGTACGTTCCAGAGTGGTACATACTATCAGTATCGCCCTGGTGAAAGACCACTATTCGGAATCGAAAATTTGTTAGAAAGAGCTTTAGCCGTGTTTGATGACCAGATCCGAATAGCCAGATATTTCCCCACCTTTCTTCTTCCCCATTTCCTTCCCCACCTCAATACCCCCAGCCTTGTAGCATACCCCAATTTTAGATGTCAGTCGCAATGCCTCCAGATGGATGGGAGCTGTTGGGACTCTTGTGTGATATCACATAAAAAATTTAAAATATATCTGTTTGATTGTCGCAGCTAATGGGTGCATAATCGTAATAGGTATCAAATAAAATTTTATGTTTCCAAGTGCCAGGTGTGATCATATCGAATATAAGTAGGTAGGTACTTATTTATACACCTAGGCGAGTCAAATACGTAATGAAACTATTTCTCCTTAGATTCACCATACTGTTGAGTTTGGCAGCCATCTCTAAGCCATCCTGGCCGGTTTGGAATTCCTATATAGGAACCTATCTAAAAACCTGCTTACTCTCAACCCTCTGCAAAAACGGGAAATTCGTCCGATAAATGAACTCCCCTATCCGGACGAGTTGTATTATTTCAGAGACAGGTGACAGATTGTAAATACGTGTCTGTTTTACTGGAATTACAAAAGAGAGTACTCTAAGGAACTAATATCATCGATTCATTGTCGTCCGGTGAACAATCGGAAGGCGCGACAAATGCTTGCCGAATGCTGGTACACGATTCATTTAAGAGGACGGATCTTTTTTAACAAACGTTTTGAGTTTAATACATCCTCTAGCATTGATCTCTTCAAGATCCAGGTTCATTCTATTCATACTTTAAAAGGGCCACAAGTAAATCTTTAATATGTATTTATAACCAACCAACGGTGGTGTGCAGTCTAGAAAGGCTGAAAAGCTGTGCCTACCCTAAGAAATATAAAAAGGCGTCCATCATTTTTTTCCCTTAAATTTGATAAGGAACTTCTATGCTCATTTATTCAGTTGGCCCTAACAATCGGCGGAAAATAATAATAAAATTACCATTTCCAAAAATTCGATTTACAATTCATACCCCAACTTGAAAAATTACACAGAGCCTACTTTTGATTATAGAGCACTTCACGCCACTGCTAACTAGGAATATTGTTTTTTAATCATTTTCCTTTTTTGAACTTTATTTTTTTGACGCTATACTCCAAACAGATCCGATAGAATTGCCTATTTATTTAGCAACTGGCTGTGCTGGTGTAGAAACTTCATTTTTATTTTTTCAGTATATCTATAAAGTATATATTAGGTATATAAAACTTCCCTTGGCTAGTCAATGCTTTACCACAATCAGATTTGATTTGTCAATTTTTGACGCCATTTTAAAAAGCACAATCCAATTTTACCGAGAGAAACAAACTTTCAAAAATTACAACGACAATATTCGAATATTGTTGCAAAAGGGCGGTCCGTTTGATAGATTCCCCTATCTTAAACAACGGATTGCAATCTTTAGAGCGCAGGCGTCAGGTTAGAATGGTGACCTTGTTCTGCCGATATTTCAATGAAAGATGTTTTGAGGAACTAGCGTCTTTGATCCATTCGGCATAGTCGGGAAATACGCCAAACGCGCGCTCTACGGGGTTGACATTTGTCACATACGACTCATTCTTGAGATAAACAACCCGGCTGTGGATTTGCCGGCGGTTTGTGTTTCTCCCTCCTACAAATTCTCTTCAAAACCCATGTTCACGCCTTCCTCTCATCAAAACGACCGTCCACACATCATCGTCAAAGATGATATAGGCCATGAAGGGAAATTGTTTTCCTCATCCTCAGGGCCTCCTGTGTGGAGTTAGTGTGTAAAAAAAACGTCGCTACGCACCCAGTATCGAAATAGTATCGTTCTAAACTAGTTCGAACCAGTTTGACACTCGCTCATTATACTATCGGTGTGCACAAAATGATTTGGCCGGAAGATTTACTATCTTCATTTTTTATCTGGATAACATTTATTAGAAAGCGTTTTGCTATGTCTGTTTACTGGAAGGGATTCCCGTGTCGAGACAGACGTAGCGTAATTAAAAATTATATATATTTTTCCTCATATAAATTTTATATCTACCTAATGTCTTTTAAGCAAATTATACACTTAAATGTAATATTTATTCTCTTTAAAATGTTTATCGGCAAACAAATTTCTGAATTCTTGAAAAAAATACAGACATAACGACTCTACAAGAAGAAAAAATGAAAAAAAATACTTCGCTTTCAAAAGAAAACAAAATCGCAAAACTCATTACTATATAGAGCCATGAAGATCTTCCAAGAAATACCGTCCAATATAAGAGGAAAATGTTTTGAAATGTAAGAAGGAAATTACGAAATACGTGCAATTTTTAATGTCGTAATTTGTAATTTTCATATTATGTTCATATTATAATACATATAATAAATGTACATATGTTCTATTTTAAGTTAAATAAATACCCACCTACCAATACCTGCACGTATTACGTTTCATCCTTAATGAAATATAAGTGAGTATCTGGTTTACAGGAATCCAGTTAAATAAATGATTTAGTAGGTACCCAATTAATTAGGAAATTAGCTATTAGGTACTTAGAAAACTATACATTATATTGAGGTAGGAATACCTGCCTAGAAAGCATGGATACTAAAAACCACTAAGCGTCTGCATTCAGAATTTCTCTGTAATAACATATTACAAACTTCCCATGAAAATTTGAAGTTTCAGTGCGTTTAAAAAAATATGCTTTATTTTTAAAGATAATCTCTATTCAGATGTCTACTTGAAAAATTAATTATATAATTTCCTTCGATAGAAAAAAAGCAAAGCCATAGGTATGCTCCGAAAAATATAAATAACACGTTTGGTTCTGTTATTTAACATACCTATATGAAAAAATTTAAAGCGTTTCTTTAAATTTTTCTTAAGTCATTGATTGGTCTTGAAATATTTATATTAGCGCTCTCCCTCTCTCTTCTATATTAACATATCTCCTTTTCAAACAATGTTCAGCTCCGCTTGGAGGGTATTGTTATAGAGTCTTAAGGTGTCTTAACTTCCCGTCGTTAGTTCGTATAAAAACTGTATTTGAAAAAACCTGATAATACTATTTTTCGAAAGTCTGTAGTTACATATTATTTTAATTAGTTGCATCTATAGAACGTGGAGATATGGCACAGAAGCGTGCCGATTGTCGCCGAATGTCGCCGAGAATACCTAGATGTGATCTGCAGTAGTATGGGTGAACGATGTTGGCGACACTTTTGTGCGTGCGGTTTCATAATAATAATGATTCATGGCCCATCACCCTGGTTTCTATTATACTCCAAATCTTCTCCTAAGCGACTCATGGGTTTGATGACTCCATGCGGCTTTTTTACATCTCACTGCATTACAAAGCGAATTAAAATCGAAGTAAATGCTCCGAATCATTTTAAACGCTGCAAACAATGGCTGTGAATAATATTTCACTGGTAAGTACAAAAAAAGGTGCAATACAAGACTTGGGAAGTCGAGCGGAAAGATTTTTGCCTCCTTTCCGAAGTTCTATGGCAATGCCCAATCTATTTACTGAGAGATCTGATATGACCGCCTATGAATAAATTAGTTTCTTTTATAAAAGTAATTTAAAGATTTGACATAGATTCTATAAGATACAGCCGATGTTTTGAAGGGTTCAACGATGTAATACCTAATTATATAACCTACCTACTCACTTTATTACCAAGTACCTACCTACCTATATACCTATTTCATGTATAATTCACTTCTCCCAGCAATAAAAAAAACGTTAAATGCAAATGATTGCAAAAACCAAATCAAAATGTGACTCGAAGAAATCAAAGAAGTGGAGTCATCTAGCATTTTGGAAAGAACGCCGTAGGAGCTTAAAACGATCAGTTTTAAATAAAAGTCCGCCTCAGCCCAGGAAACTCTAGTGAGGAGGACTATGAAAAACGTTCAAAATTGTCTTTTATTAGCCTTGTAGTTTGTTATTATGTAAAGATAATAAAAAATATATAGATCTAAATTTATTTTAATTAGTTATTGATGTAGGTAGTCGTTCCATAATCAAAGGTACCCCACACCTATATAAAACTTATAATTTTTATTAAATAAGTAGGTACCAACCCAACCATAGTGATGTCCTAAAAATACCTATTCAATGATTATTAAAATAATAAATAATTTCCAGAATTTTGGAACCCAACAACTAAAAAAAAACACTGACTTTTAAACGCGTGTTTTTTTAACAAACCGGTTTCACTCTGCTTCGAGTGACTTCAGACCATTCTGAACTGGAGATGCCCGTAGCACGATTAGGTACCTAGGTAGATACTGTTTTTCTGCTAGACATTTAATAGTAGACAAAAAATGAGGGCGCTGCGATCGTTTGAAACGTTTTAAATGGTATCACCAAGATGGCCCATGGGAAAATCACTATAGTTTTAAAGAAAGCGCAGTGTTCCAAATGCATGTTTTTTTTTACTTCCCAACAGTGTTAAGAAATTAGTTTTACGTTCCGAAAGGAAATGATTCTGCATGCATCTTATTCTAAGACATTTATTGTATAACGCTTTGCGTGGAATAATTATATTAAAAGGCGATTCTTTCGAATTTCTGAAAAGTTTGTATCGAAATAACAAAATAAAATTAATTGATCAAAATAATAAATTTTGAAGAAAATATTGAAGAAAATGAAATATGATGTTTTGCGTTGTTTCTTTAAAATAAACTGTCAAATGCGAATACGTGAAAACATTTGGATGTGAAGAATACCTTTCAAATACAAAGTGAGTAGCTTTGTGTTGCCATAGTAATGACTCTTTGTAGTTCCAAAATAATAAATATCTACAAATAAATGCCAAGACATATACGTAGGTACTTACAGACTGTTTTGTTGATTATAATAGCCTTCTAAAGAGAAATTAGGTACATCTTCGACCTCCTGGCAAAACAGTAATATCCTTGATTCTAAGCCCAAAGGTCACTGCAACAAAACCTGCTTAAGTAGGAAAAATACGTTATAAAAAAATTCAGTCTTTATTCCGTACCTGGGTACAATTTGCTAAATTAGCAGTTTTTTTTGCCGTTCATTTCAAAGTTTGAAATATTCACAGAAATCAAAACATTTCTAAAAATTATTTGAGCTCTGATTTAGTTACTAACTCGATACCGAGAGTCAGATCCCATTTTCGTTATTGTCGCGATATTGTATTTGGAAAAAGTATAGGTAAAAAATTTAAATAACTATTAATAATTTCGTATTTAAACCAATACACAATTCTTAAGTTATATAATATCTTTTATAATTTCTTCAAATGTTTGGTAACTTTGTGGCATCATTATTAATTATATAAATTAAAAATATACTTTGTATTTATATATATAATATCTTTTACAAAAAATCTCCGGTCCTAAAATTGAACAATAAAAATAAAAATATTTCTTCTCTATCTTCTCCAGATATAAAAATGAATGTGTGTCTGTCTGTCCTAGATTTTCTCGAAAATCACTCCAACGGTTTCGCTGAAAATAGCAGTTTGTTCTTATTAGTACCAGGAAGGTTTAGATAGTAGTTTGAATGAAATTCAGTATGTAAAACTGTTCCTATAACGTTTTAAAATTAGTATGAAAAACATTGAACCCGCCATGTTGTATTGAGGTTAGCCCATAGATATAACACGCTGGTTAGCCACATATTACATGTTCAAAAGAAGAAGGTTTGTTCGTGTAGAAAACACAAGTAGTACCTATTTAAGAACTTTATTATTTAGATATGTTTTGCGAAAAATAAGCGTGTGGAATGAAATATTTTTTTCACATGATTATTTCTTTGTTTCTTTGTTTAGATACAGTAATAGTCGTCACAAGGCATTAGCTAGTTTCAAATAAATTCCAACTATTTTTTTGCCACTAATCTTCCAATAAATGTAATATCAACATTAAAGAAAGATAAAACAGCTAATGTAAAAATAGTATCTTCTCCAAGCATAAATTTTCCAATTAAACTGTGTTTATCGGAAATGAACTGCCACCTAAGTATTTTTTATATATCAATTTGCTTATAATTAGATATCAAGAAGTAATATTTGTACAGCGCCCTCTGGGTGATTTTTCACAAAAACGGTGCTGTACAAATTATCGAATTATTATTTTTATTATCGGGGGTTCATAATCCCACTAGTATTGAAAAAAAAATTGGTTTATAGTAGAAGCAAGAAAGGGGCAGAAGTAAGATGTGAAAATGTAATAAATAGGATGGTTCATTTATTAGACCGAATCAGAAGAAAAAAAAGTTTTTTTTTTTTTTAAATTTGATATGATTATTTGTCGAAGGTACCTACTCATATTTATATTCTGAGTTATTGCTGAAATTTGTGTTACATTAAATATTTAGTTGTTGTATTTCGTGAAGATTATCTATTCAATCTATGCACCTACTGTGATGTGTTTTGCACGTGTGTCACTATTGTAATTTTGAATTTTATAACAAAATCCATAGGGCGTATACAATATAATAAATAGCTGCAAATAAATTCATTTAAGTTTACTTTTCAATTATGTAGTTACATTTATTTGAAGTACAAATGTTGCCATGATTATCTACTGTAAGCACATATTATCATCGGCTTGCGTATTTATTTTTGCTCTCGCCATTCATTTGTATTATAAAGAAATTTTCCATTTACAGAAAAGTGTACGCGATCTGTACTCAAACCGGATTATAATAAGTATTGTTCAATTCGAATCAATGAAAACACGGTTTGTAAAGTAAACTAAAAACGAATTAAAGTGTAATAAAAATAAAGGTAGGTAAGTGGCGTGAAAATTCATTCGAGATATGTATATTTTTTTCTGGATTAGCGAGTTTTGTTGACAAAAAACTAATAATCTTAAAATGGAACAAAATGAATACTTTTTTCGTTTACCCATCGTAAATAGAGTTAAATTATCTACTTTTTATATAAATTTGATCGATTCTGGGTTCGATTCCCACCGTGGTGATAAAATATAAAAAAATACGTGTCCAAATTTTTTTTTTTTTTTAATTGTTTTTTATCTGGTCGTAGTGATATTAAACGTTAAGTTTGTTTAGTACCTACCTAAAAAAATGTAATTAATATTCTTTAAACAACCCATAGCTAAGATTAAATAATAGTTCACGCGTCACAGGAAGTGGGTACCTCTACCTAACTACCCAAAAATATATACCCACATAATATCACGAAACCCACTGATCCGGTAACACAAACAAATTAATCTAATAGAACGATCACACCACAAATCGGGCACACGAATACACGAGCCTATCAATTACGCGCCACCGCCGCAAATATTTATAAGATCTCTCTCACTCAATAAATTACGACTAATGATAACATCAGCACCCTCGGCGAAACGATTATCGCGGCGGTTAAGTGCGCTGGCGGGTACAGGGTACAGGGTAGGTTCTGGGTACAGCCAGCATCCCCTACCGTCATCCCCTAGTGCTGGAGGGAGCTACCCTCAGTGGGTACAGGACGCGATTTGTCCTGTAGGATTTCTCTCGCTACCCTCCTGATGATTTATGACAGACGGGGTGGCGGAAATCGTCCCAGTGGACTTGTTAGTGACGGAAAGCTGTTTATCACGGATGTGTAAGATTCGATTATAAGTCAGTGATTTGGAAAGATTTCATTCCTCATAGGTTTTGTTAATATATTATGTGCAGAATAAATAATGTTGTGGAAAGATGGGTGGTGCATATTATCTAGAAAATGTCTGCTCGTAAAAATTTGCAATTAAAATTCCTACTGTTTGAAAAGGGGAAAAAACTTAAATAATTAGGAATTAACTTAATTCTTTAAATTCTGTAAATGTTTTCATTGAGGTTAAAGAAATTATCTTGACCACATCCCAAAATAATTGTTAAATTTCAAATATTAGATTGAATATCACCTACCTATATAGTCTATTTTTTTAATCGTTTGTGGCTTTCAAATCCCTAATCATGTGGATATAAGAGAATTATTATCCATTGAAATAAGGGTATCAAAATAAATGATCTGTTAAGTAGAACAAATCCACTGGGAATTAAAATCTACCCGATATAACCTCAGCAGCTTGGGGTTGTAAGTTGCGACCTCACTACAAATGCATCAAATATTTTATTTGGCGACAACTTGAACCAAACTGTGGGTTAAACTAAAGCAAAGGGGTTAAAATTTTCACTTAGAAGCATTAGATCAATATAGGAATTGTAATACACAATGACGTTCTAATGAACAGATTTTTCCTAATTTATTTAGGATGACGCATGATTGTTTTAATTTGTTTTTTTTTTACAGTAATTTATCTATTTTCTACATATTAATGGAAACTTACTTTATATATTGGAATATTGGCTTTAAAATAAATGAATATTTACAGGTCCACTTAACTAAATATGGAAGGAGAGATTAATGGAAAATGGCAATTGTCGCGATTAAGGAACTGTGAACTGTGTGAACTCAGATGATATAAATTCTCTCTAGTACCGCGATATGATCATGAATGACCTAGACCACTAGAAAAAACATGCTTTACAAAACATTATTTGTTGATCCAGAAACCCACAAGCCACAGCATGTTACTGGTTTCTAGATACCTATATATTTTACAAACTACAATTTAATTAGAACATGAATTTTATATCATCATGTACGCATACTGACTTTATTTTACGCACATATGCACACTTATCGTAAAAAAAATGCCGTAAATAAAAAATAAACATAGTATTTTGATGTGACGGTGTTTTTTAATAGAACGGATCTGAATACTGTATATTATATTTTATACCAAAATTGATAAAATGTTGTAATTAAATTAGATCCTAAAGTTGCGGATTTTGTTTTTCAAATTGTTGGAAGCCACTGAATTTGGTTCACCCCAGCATTCCTGACAAATTCCATATGCAAGCAACATTGTTCGAGAATGTCAAACGCTTTTTATATGGCTACAAATTTCCATAATTAGGGGTCTGGTTTTCGGAATAAGTTTTATCAGTCTAGAAATGTTTGTTTTATTTCTGGCTAGATCGAGTGGCAAGTACTAAAATGACAAGTAAAGGATTTGAGATTATGTTGGCTTAATAAAACGTTTCACTGGGATTTATTTCATAAGAAATTATAAAATGCTGAATAAAGGGAATAAGTGACTTAAATCAAATCTGGCATTCATCAAATGTATTATTATATTTTTATACCAATTTTCATAATTAATTTTTTTTTTTTAAATACATACATTGTACATAGGATGTAGGTATGTAGGTCCTTGAAGATATTAAGAACTTTTTAATTTGTACCTTTTTTTTTAAATCTTGCAGGTTTTGACACTAATCAAATCTTTGGTTGTTATGTTGAAAAAAAAATTAAAAATTTTAACGTACCTGCTTTTCTCATCAATATTTTACAAAATTAATTAGCTTGTACTTATTATTTTACCCGTAATTTGGTAAAACAACAAACATTTTAGATTGATAATTTCTTCACACGATTGATAACTTTGTGGCGTCATTATTAATTATATAATTAAAAATACACTTTGTATACACCACTTTTATTAAAATATATAAATATTTCTTCACGTTTCGATAGCAATGCTGTCATCCTCAGGAATATATTAATACAAAGTATGACAATTTAGTATTAATTTATTTCTGAGGATGATAGCATTGCTGTCGAAACATGTGGAAGTATTTATATATTTTAATAAAAGTTGTGTATACAAAGTGTATTTTTAATTATATAATTTTTGTTTGATTTCACGGGAGTTCTGATGGATCTAGTAAAGACCTCTAACAAATGCAAAGATATAAATTATAAACATCATGTTCACTATCCAAATAAAAAAATACTTTAAAATGATCTTGAAAATATTTATAATCCTTATAATAAATATATGATAAAAGAAAAAAAAGTGCGAAACGGAGGCATGCCGTAACATGATTTTCCAGACAACGGTTTTTTTTTTAGTTTAGAACCGACTTTTGCTAGTCTTGTGATTAATCTTCCATTAAGGTTAAAAAGTAAATAAAATTAATATTGTATTGTTTTGTATAAACCACTATTTAATATATAAATAAATAACTGTAATTTCTAGCACAAAGTTATTGCTTATTTTTTTTATAAAAAAAGTGTTTTTTATTTGTATTTAATTTTTTTCAATTATTTAACTTTTTAAATGAATTACTTACCTACTTTCATCACGTATTACAATTTTTTTTCCATTTGTAATTTACCTATTCTTACGATTTTATTATCTATCTATTATTCTCATTATTTCTCAGTATACTGTGTAACCTGATGAGGGAAGCTTCGCTTCTGAAACATGTTGAAATTTATATATTATATAGTATTTTATTCAAAATGTTTCTAAAAAATGACTTTACATCTATTGAAGAAGTAAAAATTAAATATCTAAAATATCGAAAGACGGGTATTTTTTAGACACCAGTGGCATGCCGTAACATGACAACTTTTTGCTGATTAATCTTTCACGAGATAATTTATTTCAGTTATATATATAGACACTTTTTTCATTTATAAAAAAAAAAAACACCAAAAAGTTTTTTAAAAAATCCAGCCACCCCGCTGTTAACCACCCACCTATTATTTATTCATATTACCAACAAAATAATAAAATAAACCATAACAACCCTGAATGCAGTAGAAAAATATCCACACCCAATTTTATTAGTGTAATAATTATACATACTTCAAGTGGTGCGACCGCGTAATGCGAAGCGATCTAAGTAATTCCTGTCTCGGAGATTATTTATTGCTCCTGCGGTGAATATTTTAAACGTTATTATTTCACCAACACGATTATTAAAATAGTTGAGGGATGACAAAGCGCGCGGAGCATTAGTATTAATGTTCTCTCTTCGAGGGAGATAGAGGCACTGTGCTTTTTTATGGCTGTTTGAGAATCCTCGACGCGACGCACTTAAAAAGCTTTTAATTCTACCGAAAGAAAATATTTAGCCTTCATGAAAAGATATGCAAATTACATATTTTTTATTGTAAGCTTAAGGGGGCATCTTGCAAAAAACGAGCATTAAAAATAAATGAAAAACGGAAAGTTTTCGTATGTATCTGACTACTGAGTTATAATTTCATACAAAAATAAATAAAATATAGTGATCGCGGCATTTCCCATATGAATTAACCATGTGAAGACTATGCTTTGGCACATATTCCAACTTAATTCGCATTCATATACTATATCGTACTGTTCTGTTGTAAGTCCCTTTACCAATTCCCTTGAATTTTCTAAAACCTTGTAATATGTATACCACTCATTTTATATTGTTTGTTTCTAAAATAAAAAGCCTTCCTGGATGCCCTACTTCTTCCATCCATGTGTACGATATATATATATATATATATATATATATATATACTCCATAGATCAGTATTACATGTCCAAAGCCTTAAATTATTATTTTTTAGTTTTATCTTTCATATCATTTCATTGGCGGCAACCCGGGCGTTTATTGGCGTATAACTTGAGACAGATGCATGTTTTTCACCCGTCTTACTAGACGATGTCTGTTCCGAGACGGTTATCTTGCGTAGTATATTGGCCCCTACATTCTTTGAGGAATTCCTCATGCGCCATACGTGCGAACTTGATTTTTACCAGACAAACGCCTCTGAGATTATATTTCATTGAGTTTCGGCAAGTTTCATACCCAACTGTCGTGGCCTGGTATCAAAATTACAATTCACATTCCAGCAAGTAACTTATAAATAGGGGAAAATTCTGCATGAATATTTTTTTATAATATCTGTTTAATTTATATACATACTTTTTCAAATTAGTTGGGAAGGTAAATGAAGGCTTTACGCTTTTATATTAAATATTATGGTGAAAAAACTGAGGAATTCTTTATCATAGTTCAAAAATAATTAAGTAATCAGGTAGCGTTTCATCGGTGAAATTCGACGGTGGGTAAGTAACAAAAAAAAACCCCCACTTTGTACGAATTGTGTACCAACAGGTGAAATACCATTCGCGATTTAATCACAAGTTCTTTCATTCAAGCTATTCGTCTTCTTCAAAGGCTTCATTTGTACATTTATAAAAATATATTACTGTAAAGAATCTAGCACTGCGATGAAAGTAGTAAATTAAACTTCTGATAATGATGGAACATAGCAAGGACATGATTGTCATCGCCATGACGCTGTATCCCAGAGTTGGATTCGGCCTCCCGGGTGTACTCAACTGGCTTCGGATCATAGCCATTATTCTCCAATCCTCTCCCCTTCCCGTCCTACTCCAATATTCCTATGTGCTCGCCGTCTTACTCACAGTGGTGGTGTAAATATTACACGTGCGCATAAAGTCGGAATAGTGAAAAACGTTACTCACAATCACGGCGTATTCGGAAGTAAAATAGCTGACAGATTTATACCGAGCGGCCCCCAGTATAAGCATCGAAATAGCGGATTATTTTGACGTTTTTCGCAAGGTTTGACAATCATCGGTCTGTGAAGTTATTAAGACAACACTACCTGAAAAGTGATGCCAGACTTAAAAAACCATGGCTAAAGCTGTTCTCGGAACAAATATTATCACGAGTAACGATTTTAACACGAGTGGTGTAGAGCCCTATTACTTGCGTAGATATACCAAGGCTATAAAGACGCAATAAGGGTTCTATATAAGAAAGATAGTGTATGTTTATCTCTTCCTCAGTCTGCTTTTGAAACGCCTCCACTGGGACGCCTATTAGATTTCTGTTTTCACAATTTTCTATTTTCTATCACCTGGCATTCTTTTCATATGGCCTTTCCATCTCAGTCTTCGAAATTACCGATGGTTTCATCTCCAAATGAGCAGGAATTATAATCAATTTTTAATTATTCATTATTTTAATTGAGATTTAAGAAACTCATTTTTAATATTAAATCATTGTAGAAAATAATATTAACATAACCTAAATAAAACATGGAAACGGAAAAAAAAGACAAAAAATAAAAAAATTTCAGTCGCATCTGGGACTCGAACCCAGGACCTCTGCCTATCCGGGGCAACCGCTTAACCAACTTAGCTTCCACTTAAGTCATCTTCATCAATATCATATCTCAAATTCATGATTTTGTCAATATTATTCTCCATTTTATCCCATATTATTGGCAGCTATCTTCATAATGATTACAAAGTTCCTAAGGAACGCAATTGCAAACTAGACAGTGTCTCGGATTAATATCCGATTTTTATAATCTGCCAATAATATGGGATAAAAAATGTTGCCTAAAATGGCAGTCGCTTGAAAATTTGGCCTAACAAACTTAATGACAAACGACGCACACTGGCTTTCTGTTTCTTTCATCATCGGTAGCAATGCATGAAAGGTGAGTATGAGTATGAAGGTACCCGAGTACCGACATGTAAACGCACCGTATTAGCATAAGGCAAAAGCTGTAATAAATGTTCCGGTCACGATGTAATGAAACTACTTAATTATTTCTTTCATATATCATTAAAGTTCATATATCTCTTACGCTTTATCCGACAGTAAACAATTAAGAATCATTAGCGCTGACTGAGGCTCGAAATGAAGTGATTAATTATGGCTGGGTTTCGGTAGCCGATTAAACACGGATGCCGAAGGTTTTTTTACGAGAGAACATAAAATGCTGGCAGAGGTTAGAGGAGATCTTGAGAGGCTGCCCCTCTGCCCGGCACATCTTCTTGTATGTCCACTTGCTTTATGATTTAGGGAACTGGTTTTTAATTTTTAATGAACGCTCGACGCGAAGAAATCTACATACTGTTTCAAAAGAATGTGGAGAGTGAAATAGCTATGCATCGCCTGCCACCTAAAGTTTTTTCGACCAAAATTACATATGAATTTTACACGAAAATAAATAAATCTAAATTATTGCAAAAATTAGTTTTATTCAGCATTCTTGGAATATTTCAACGCAACTAATAACTAATTAATACGTAGATTGAGTATGGAACATTGATTATGAGATGAGCTATTCGATTAAAATTTACTTTCTATCTTTGAAATTATACCTTCGATCAATTTCTATAATTTCTGACAAAAAATCAACATTGATCTAACTACTAACATAGGAGTATAATATACAACTATTATCAGTGCCTACCTATATGATCAGCATGTATATATGAACACATTTAATACACAGAAAGATATTTTCTATAAAAAACTTACATATGGTAAATACCCAAAGTCGTAAAAATGTCGTGATCTCTCACGTTAATATTATCAGTTTAGTTTAGTGAATTAATAGAATCGATATTTTTATATGCCCCAACTTAAATTATTATCATTAAATACCTTAATTAAAGACAATTTACTCTACACGTATGCAATATAGGTACAAGCAGCCAATTCAGTTAAGTGACCAGCCCAACGGCCCGGAATGCAGTTCCCAGAATGTCCCATTGTCCAATTACTCTCCCATTAATGCCGGACGCCCGTTGACACCTCCGCGTTAAACAGCCTCCACTTGTTATGGAAATTAAGTGAAATTTCCTCCACTGAAACACACAATAAGCCGTCCCAGTTGCCAGTGCGCCTAATGTTCAAATATTTACTTCTTAAAACTAAAGCTGTCTTATTCTAAGGCACGATTTTGGACAAGCCTTTGAAAGATTACGTATTTGCATATTCACAGATTTTCGGACGCTTAAAATTTTAAATGTCGTTACCGTGCCAAAATGCACAGCCATGCCTGTCAATTTCACTAATAAATTATTTTAAACTGTACGTGGATGATAATGATTACCATAACTAAAAGAAAACAGTTATTGAAAACCTACCAACTTCTTGTATTAATTATGCCTTAGAAGTCATAACACATATTTTGGCAGGTATTTAAATGACTATGAGTCATGTATGAGCCTAGAAGTTTTTGGAGAACATGATATTTATGCAAAAATAATGTCCTTGCAACACGATTTACAAACACATAGTTTCACATTTACTAGATTTAAATAAGCTCATCCACGTTTCACACGAATAATTATTTTACGAGGGATAAAATAAGTATTTTTTTATTTCATTTTTTACGTTATAAGTTATAAGAATTCATATTCACTTTTACTTTCCACAATGACCTTCTGCTCATCGTTGATTTACAAATATTGAAAGACTTACCTCCTGTCGGGAGAGTGGGAGACAGCTGTTTTCTCTATGAATTGATCCATCTGATTGAAGATTAGTGGTGCCAATATCTTACTCCAATTTGCTTCGATATTCAAACCTGATGTCTGACAAGATTACATAACGAGGACGTTTTCGGAGTTGATAATGCTATCCCTCATTCTTGCTACCCTGGTTTTTTTATTAACGGTGCAAACCCGAAACTTGCCCTTCCGCGAACATAGAGGCACTGCAATGCCTCGTAAGTCCGAACGTCATACGTTATGCATTGTTATATTGTAACCAAAGCCTTTCCATGATTCTCTTTTTGAAGCTGGCATTAGCTCGCTTAAATACAAGACGGCACAAAAAGCTAGGAAGAGCCTTCTTTTCACCTATGAGCTGTGGAGACGACACCTTCTACTTAGAATTTTTAATTTTATGCTCAGTACTCGCCTCTGCGTGTCAATGTCATCATCATCCTTTAGTTTACTACTAATGATGTTCCCTGTATGTACGTGGTTTAAAAATAGGTATTTTGATAATTTTCATTCTAGGCTTGGGTTAAACAGAATGTCGGCTTCTTTTAATAAGGGTTGGACTGATAAAAAATTACTACTAATACCAAAATTGTGTAACATGTTTGCATGTCTAACATGGACCAAACAGTTTCACGTATCATGTCAATGTATTTCAACCCATTGTTTGCATTTCAACTTAAGGCGGTTGACCAAGAATACGAATGGGTAGTATTTTTGCATAAATTAATTCAGTTGAGTCAATAAATAAATCGTGTTCATTGGCTTCAAACCCACTGTCAACTGAAGCCAAGATTTCATCAGATTAAATTGCACAAGTAAAAGTGAAATATTATATTAATGCTTAGACATTCCTCTTTGATTCAACGTCTGTTTTTCCCTTCAGTGTAATAAAAGGAAGAGTTGCAAATTGGTACTACAAGAAACTGATAAAGTTGAAATTTTGTAGCATTTAGAGTCATTTTTGTATTTATTTTCTAGCTTGGTGTTGTTTGAATACAAATCGTAATTTTTTTGAAGTTACCTAGTTTCTATGTCGTTAAATTGAAGATAAAAATCTTTCAAAATCTTCAAATTGACTACTTGACTACTACGTTGAGGGCGTTTCATTTTTTAAAGCGTTTTGCCGCAACGGTCAGAAATGGTGTGTCGGGAAAAAGCGTTTCACGCGAAAGCGTTCGTTTTGAACGGTTTACGACGGTTACGACTTTAGTAAATGTTGCGGAGAGCTGTTTTAAATGTTTCTTGCGTAATTCTGAAGCGAATTATCCTCTACTGGAATCATTTCGCGTGGGTTTATTGCAGACGTAGTTACAGATTTTTAAAACGGTTTTTCTAAAATCCTCGAAACGGTTGCAACCGTTTCCTAACTTAAACGCTTTCATAAAAACGGTTTTACGTTTTTTTACTCACCTCTACTACTTACTATGTCCCAACACTGTAAAGACCTTCCATTTCTAAGAAGATTTGCGCGCACCCGGGAGGTTCCTATAAGAAATAGCAAGCTAATATTTGGTCAACGAAAAACGATTAACTTAATATACTCAATACGTTTATTATGTTGGTATTAAAAGAGTTTAAAACTTTTTTCCACTTTTTATTTCTGACTGTACCTGTTTCAGCCTATCTCATAGCCATCATAAAACTTGTTCAATTTGTTCTTAAACTATGGTAGATATAGTATTTTTGACGTACCAGGGGTGGTAAACAATGATTTTATGTAAATTTTATTAATCAGTATTGCTATGTCGTGATGTTTAAGATATTTTTAATGTATTAATATTGTAACATTATATACCTCGGTTTTAAAATGGCTGGGTTCCATTGAATTTTTATCATAATGATAATATAATCCGTCTATAAAATGAAAGGTTGGCAAATCCTGAGTTTACTATTGGGTTTTCCCATCTTAGTTAATAATCCTGTTTCACAATTGAATTTCAATATTTTGTTATTTACCAACATTGAGGCATATTTACAATAACTACATTGATTAATTTTTATGCCTCTATGGAATAACTTACTTCTATTGTTATCACCTCTTTATACTTGTTTCATTGTCTAGGCAGGTGTCTTGTTATTATAATTCTAATTTTGTATTCTTTGTTGTAAAATAAAACGTTTGAAAAGATTGGCAATGAAAATTTTGACATACTGATTAGCCCACTCCGGTTAGCCACAGATTTCATTTACAGAAGGTTTGTTTGGGTAGAATTTTTCAGAATGGACAACACAAGTATGTATATTTTGAAAAAATAAATGTTTGAAATGAATCAAATATTACAAATTAATGTTTCCTTGTTTCTTCGTTTCTTTATTTAGAGATAGTAATAGTCGTCACAAGGCATTACTTTTGCTCTCAAATCGGTTATGGCAGTCAAACGACAAGCAAGATTGAAATATTGTGAAGTTGTGAATAACTTCATAACATTATTCCAAAAAAAAAAAAAAAATCCCGAGCATGGCCGGATACACATCAGGTAGTTGTCTAATAAAAGTGACCTGTCAGGTAAGTATGTTTTCTGAATATGTTGAGCCTCTGAATTACTATTTGTACAGCGCCCTTGAGGCGATTTTTCCCAAAAACGGCGCTATGCAAATTATCCTAGAATTATTATTATTACCCATAATAAATGGTATACAATATTGTGATGTGTTAGGTAAAAGAAAAAATGTGTTCTCACGTTGATGTTTCGTGAGAATTCTGGGGTAACCTAGTAAGAACATTTAACGACGTTTTCAAGCATCAACGTAAAAACGGTGACCCGACAGTTGATCCCCGACAGTTGGCCCCTTAACGGTTGGCCCGCCGAGAGTTGATCCCCCGAACAGTTGATCTCCTGGACAGTTGACCCCCGAACAGTTGATCCCCCGAACAGTTGAACCCTCGGATAGTTGACCTCCCGGACAGTTGATCCCCTGGAGGATTATTACTACTGTACTGTTGAGTCTAAATCAGCTGTACAAAATATTTTTGTTAGCAATAATGTCGAATCCCCGAAGGAGTATTCAATGAGGATATACGTCCAAGTAACAAAATACGACATACCAAAAAAAATGTCTTGGTGGCAGATACGTTTGCCCACTTACTTCGTGGCGGGCCGGATCTGGAGAAACTGGTTGAGGGAAGCCTTTTGACCTTCTTCAGCCTGGCTCTCTCAACTATGTGGGAGGGATGGATTCATACATCCATCTCTCCTGGACACATTGACCCCGAGATTCCTACTCACCCCTCATACCTCTTTCTTTCCCAGAACTTCCTCTTTTACATTTCCTTAAAAATTCCCTTCACACAACATCCCCAGATGGCAGAGATTGGGTTAGTTTAGGTTAGGTTAATTTAGGTTAGGTTAGATTAAGTCAGGTTACGTCAGGTTAGGTTTAATGTTAGTAAAAATATTGTATGTATCGGGTTAACACTCCGTAGACGCCTGTAGAATGATATAAATATGTCGACTTTGGTTATACGGCTGCATATCCTCTCTGCTTACTTACTTTACAAATGAGGACGTATAGCAGAAATAATCCTTTAGGGGATCAACTGTCAGAGGGATCAACTATCCGGGGGATCAACTGTCCAGGGGATCAACTGTCCGATGGATCATCTGTCGGCGAGCCAACTGTCGCGAGGCCAAGTTTCGGGGGATCAATTGTCGTGGAATCTGTTAGAGATACGTTACGTTATATTTATTTTACGTTTTGTTTACCCTTAAACAGCGGTTTTCTTTTATGTTGCTATTTCGGATATTCGATTGTTTAATCTGTTTTTAAATAATGTTTAATGTTATTTTTTTTAATATTGTCGTTTATGGAATGTAGTACATTGTACTTCTTCGGCGTACCTTGTGGAATAAATAAATATCATTATCATTATTAAAAGTATTCCGCTGATAGCTCCATTACGACCTCTCCCTTCTTCTCGTGAATAGCAACCAGATAAAACGTAACACTCACAAAACAAAATATTCTCATGAACAACGCATTCAATAGGAGTTTATAACGGAACTATCAACGGCAAGACCACGTGTTTTAAAAGGGTAGTAATGAACGTTTTGTGTTTTTCAGTGCCGCTGGTGCCATGTGCGACCGCGGCGGATTCGGCGGCGTGGGCGGGCTCGGCCAGCACCTGGCCATGGGTGGCATGGGCATGGGCGGAATGGGCGGCATGGCCCCGTTGGGTGGGCACCAGCCGCCCAAGCGCCCGCAGGAGGACCACATCAAGCGGCCCATGAACGCCTTCATGGTCTGGTCACGGCTGCAGAGGAGGAAGATTGCGCAGGACAATCCCAAGATGCACAACTCCGAGATCTCCAAAAGACTTGGTAAGATTTATCTAAAATTGTCGTGATGTTAATAATTGAAACAATTCCACGCGAACTAGAAACCGGTTTCACCGTTTTCTGGGCTGTCATGCTTCCCATTACACCACATCATCTCCTTTTCTTCAGCTTCATCTTGGGCTACGCTTTTCTAGGTAAAGAAAAAAATAAAAGCGATCATTGAAAGATGAAAAAAATGGTAAACTAGTCATTGAAAACTCTTGAGGTTAAACGAAATGTGATACGCGCCAACAGATGGCACTCATTCTAAAATAAAAAAAATCACTTTTAACAGTTAATGCTTTTTAATATTGAGATGAATTGTTTGTTGGCGGGTGTACATACGGAATATGAATTGGAATAAATTGTTATTGTGATTTTAAAGCTCACGTCCTTCAACAAACTTATAAAAATACTGCATTTGTTAGTTTTACAATAACATATTGTATTTTTACAAGGTTCTTCTAAAATATTTCAATTTGCGCCATCTGTGAGCGCGTATTACGTTTCGTTTAGCCTTAAGTAAAGTCAGTACAAACAATGCTGGTCGTTCACCGTGGTACATTTGAAAACAACTTGCAACATGCGTACCAAGTCTATGGAAATATTTTTTTACTGTCGAAGTGAATATAATATTTCGTTATTTACACTACGTCAGATTTTCCAGGCAGCCACCTCAAGGCTTCAAGCCTGCCATAGAGGTCGTCGTATCTACCCTCGTTGGTCGTTAAATTGAAGCTCTTATACTAACTTCAAATTTTTTTTTTATATGAATACCGCACAAGAGTCGCAACTGCTCCCAACAGTCTGGAGCCAATGAGACTATGTCAATCCCAATTGGGGAATGTTGTGAGGCTGATGGTAGCGGGGAGGGGAAGGAGAAGTGGAAGAGGAAGGTGGGGAAATACCTGGCTATTCAGATCTGGTCACCAAACATGGCTAAAAGCCATGTCAAGTAACGTTTCAATTCTGAATGGTGGTCTTTCACCAGGGCGACACTGAGAGTATCTTCCTGTTCTAATTGTTTGATATTAGATAAACCTTGACTATCGCAATAACATTCTCACTTCGGGAGGCGGGTTTGGGTACCGCCACCCCGGGAACAATTCATTGGATAACCAACAAAGATGGTGACCTACGTCGGAATACCAAGTGGTTTGCAACGTTTGGTGACTTAGAAGGGATGCCCGGGTTCATGTGGTGAGGTTTGTCCAAGCCCTGGCCATGTTTGTCCAAGTGGGCCGGATCGGGAGAGGCTCGTTGAGCTATACCCCTTGACGTCTCCAGTCGGACTCTTTCGACTCATCGCAGTGGCAGAGATGTATTAATACGCCCGTCACTCCTGTACACACTGACACCCAGATCCCCACCCGCCCATCATATAGTTTTCCTTTCCAGAACTTCCTCTCCTTTCCTCAAAAATACCCCCCTAACAGTATCCCCTAATATGACGTAGACCTTGCGGGAAATTATTTTCCTCATGGCCTCTCGTGTGGAGTTATTGAATTAAAAATAAAACAATTCCATTTGAATGAACCAAGTTTGTAAGGCTTGGACTTGTGGATGGATTGATTTCGTTGGGAAGCTCTTGACGCGGGTGGATATTGTTACTTGTTAGATTAAAAACGCATATGTTTAACACTGATATTATATTTGTGATGAATAATACAATGATCTAGAAAGGCTTTAATATCTCTACAGTAAGTTATTGAAAGGCTTTTGGTGTACTGAGAATTTTCTAATAAAGGAGAACAAATAAAGCTGATTGATGTTATTTATAAATTTGACATTTAAAAAGCATAGAAAGCAATCATTTACATTGTTTGAGGAAAATGATTTTCTGTTGCGTTCGAGTAATTTCTAATATGGAGGAGCAATCACATTCTGAATTGAACTAAAAATAGGTAAGCATTAAAATGTGAAAAGTGTTAATCAATCAAATAATTATCTTGCTGTTGAAAACGAAAACCACTTATTTAAATGCTGCATTCAGACACCCCTGGGAAATTTGGCTTCAGTCGAAATAACGATAGTGGTTGTAAGGGTTTTTTTATAAATTGTTAAAAAAGAGGTGCTGCGCAGAAAAGGCCATGAAAGCAGGAAAAGAAGAGATTTGTAATATACATTCGAAATTAATTTCTGCAAATCGGCAGCGTGAGAACATCCCACCGTACAGTGTACAAGTTTATTTTCTATTGATCTATACAACCCTAATTATTTTATAAAAGGGTTATGGTTCTGTGCCTATCTCACTAAGAGAACCTCTGTTGAGAGGAGACAAAGTTTACATTTTACAGTTTATAAAGTTAACAAACTTTACAAAGTTTACCAAGTTTTCAAAACTCACAAAGTTTACACAGTTTACAAAGCTTATCAAGTTTACAAAAGTTCACAAAGTTAACAAAGTTTACAATGTTTACAATGTTTACAAAGTTTACAAAGTTTACAAAGTTTACAAAGTTTACAATGTTTACAAAGTTTACAAAGCTTACAAAGTTTACAAAATTTCACAAAGTTTACAAAGTTTACAGTATAATGTAATGGTAAAAAGTTTGAAGCGTCAATTCAAGTCACAGTTTGGAATACGATTAGAAAATATTTGCTTTTGCAAATGCAAAAATAACGTAAATGGATAAAATAAATCCGTCAATGCTTAAAAGTAATTGATAAAAAATTACATACATTACATACGTGATGAAATATTATCTACCTACCACTGGCTTGCAGACCATAAAGGCTGAAAAGCTGTGCCTACCCTAAGAAAAATTAACCAAATAAATAAATTAAACAATAATAGAAAACTACAACAAAATACAATTTCTTTAATGAATTTAGTGAGGAACTTGTACGCCCATGTAAGCAGTTGGTTACAACAATCAGAGGAAGATGATAATAAAATAACTATTTTCGAATTGTTGGTGAAAAATTACCCACAGCCTGCCTTTGGTAATGAAGCAATGCACGCTACTACTAAGTACCTGCGTATTTACGAAATATCAGGCAGTGAACTTTTTTGTTAAAAAACATGTATATTTTTGTATTTCTATGTATAGGATGCACTCGTGTATTCAGACACAAATGTATGGATTTTATTTGGGAACAGGTTGTTTTATTTTCACTCTCGTTGCAACGGGGTTGATTTCTATGAAAGTTTTGTTGGTTTTTTTGTCAAAACTGTACCGAAAGAGTTCTAATTACGTCCCAAATAATCTGGGAATTAAAACAATACCTTCGCTCTCTGTCCCCCTCATGCGATAGAGAGAAAAACTTAATTAGTAGGGTATTACCTGACCGTGAATCAACCCTTCTCCTGTTACTATTGCTCTCGTTGTTTATTTGTACCTACACGAATATAGAACCTGCAAGTTTATAAGAAGTTTGTCTTTACTACAAATTCACTTGGGTAGGTACTTAGCAACGAATGAAAATATTTCGTTAACGTATCTAAAATTTTCAGCTTCTTATTAACCGTAATTACGTGTTGTTTAGACATTCATTAATTGCATTATTTACTATGGCACCTTAAAGTAACACAAATAAGTGGGTAAAATCGTCGATGTTTTGGTCGATGGGTACAATAACTAACGACAAGACATACAAAAGAATTTAGATAGTAACACTCTACATTTATGATTAAAATTTTGTAAAATATGGAACAAACAGTAAACGAATATTAAAAACCTCTGCAGCTCTGAGCTCATAATGGCGTTCTATTGTGGAAATTCCATGCACAAAATGCAAATATCATGACGAAAGAGCTCCCTTTTTTTTGATTCGGCACACATTTTTCTGGTTGACTCCATTTTCTAGGCCAAGTGACTTCCTATAAGACTACTATACTCCCGAAAGCAGGCAATTAGTTTGAGTGAGTAGAGGAAAATCTAGTAAAGGAAAGAATCCGTAATTTACGCTAAAAACTTAAGTGAAATCATCTTTTGGTGTAGGTGCATTTGTCACAGCACCGCCAAGGAAAAACGTACTTATTATACATCTACTTATTATACATCTGCTATGATGATAGACATTGCAAGGTTATCCAAAACGTTTTCTCTATATACTGGAAGAAGGTACAACACTAAAGTCGGCCAACATAATATAATAGTATATAACGCTTTATATTTATGTATGATTTAACTTCTGCTTAAACAAAGTATCTTTTCGGTAATATGGTAAGAATTTAAGAGGCTTTATTTATGAAATATCAGTATTTAAACGATCGCATTATGCGATATTCGACTGTTTTCGTTGAATAAATGGCCAAAGTCCAACCTGTCATATTCGCTGTCATCCCAATCGACCATTCACCATTGTCCGGGTATTTTTGAAACAACACCGGTTTGATTGCCTTTCAAAATATACGAAGCGTCGAACAATGCGGCGCATTCATCAAAATCGCTAACTATAATGGAGTGCACAAGTACATTGTTTTAATAAACATACTGCGTGATGGATTGGGCCATTGCTCTGTAGTCGGTACGTTATCGGGTATTTCAAATAATGGAAACAGTACGGCAACTGTTCTCATTTCACCATGTTTTCTAGTTTCTGGCGGAGGTAAATAAATAAATTTGGTGTGTGGTTATCGCAGTTATTAATTGCTATGATAAAGATTTGTTTATGTGTACATTGCTGTCACCTGACGGCAGTTATGGTTTTTTTTTTTTTTAAATAACATTTTACACAATATAAAAAACAAAAAAGTCCCGATGAACTATTATTTAGTGGTTTGAGTAACGGGAGCTTGTCATTCAAAACCTTATAATTAATTAAATTTACAGTTAAGGTCTATATAAAATAAAAACATGTGTAACAAACTAAAATCTTTATAACATAAATATTTTACAATAATCGTACTCAAAAATATTTCTATTTATCTATATGAAAAATTAAAACATAAATAATAACAATAAATTGTACATAAAATAATATTTCCTAATTATCTAATACAAATATTTCCTTTTAGTTAGCCAAGTCTTCAATATATTGTTTTATTTGAATACAGTGTTTATTTTCAGTAGGTAACATATTTAAACAGCTAGGAATCATGTGATCTAACGTTCTTTGTCCATATTTGTTTGTATGTTTGAGAACCGTTAATCCTTCATTAAAATTGAGACGAGTGTTGTAAGTGTGCTCTAGTCTATTTGTATTATATATAGGGTTATTAACGTGCTGAAATATTTTGTACCACAGAATTGTTCTTACTGAAGGAATTTTCATACTTTGATAAAAGTATGGAACATTATGCTTTTGTTCGTATAAACTTTTATGAGCTAATAATTTAAATACATCAGCGAAAGCAGTTTTCGATTACTTTTCGTTTAGATAATATTATTGTAATATTTTGATTAATGTTCATAGAATACATCAAAGTGAATACGGGAGATGAGTGCGAACCGTCAATG
Organism: Halesus radiatus; assembly: GCA_022606495.2. NCBI lineage: Eukaryota > Metazoa > Arthropoda > Insecta > Trichoptera > Limnephilidae > Halesus > Halesus radiatus. The sequence goes on from JAHDVE020008340.1 coordinate 111,310, forward strand.
AAATGTAGCAAGGATTGAAAACAGCCGACCACCAAAGGGATAACTTCATAGTAAGATTCTCCAAAAGTTGTGTTCCGAGAGTCGTTTGCCGATTCTTCTTCTTCCCTGAAGCGGTGTAATGTTGGATGATAGGTTCAGGATACACCAAGGAACTGGTGGTCAGAGCTGCCGTAGGAATCCTATGTCTCAATTTTTGGCTTCTTATTATTTATTCCAAAAATAAGATTTAACTCTAAACCTTGCATACCGTGAAAATTAAACAAAATCATAAATATTTTGTCTCTTCTCAAGCGTTACACTACGTGGAACAAATTAAAATTACCGTATAAACTCATAAACACATTTTATTACTAAATGAATTTCTGGATTATGCATATCACTAGTTAGTACATATGCAAAAGAAATTACTCATGGAATACTACTAGTTTACCCTTTTCCTAAATTCTAGGACTGTGAGTTGAAAATATTGGTACAATCGTTCGCATTCTTAATTCATGGCGCCACATAAACATAACGATGTTTACTATATGGAAATTTGATCGACGAATTAAACAAAAAAATCATCGAATCATCCAGATTATTGCGGTTCTTTTGTTTAATCTTGAACAGAATCATTCATAGAACAAAGATGTATATTGTTCGTATTTTTTTACAAGTTTATAAAATTACGATTCGTGCCAAAATCGTGGCGCCAGCGCTGAGAATTGTAATTGTTTCAAAATCCAATATTTGCACAAATGCAAAATAATATACCAAGTTGTGGTCTCAGCCAAATGTCACGTAGACTGCTATAATAATAAAATATTTCTGTTTTAATTTGCTCTTTTTAGAAACATAAATATTGTCAACTCTTCGTCAACTCAACACATTTTGCTTCTATTAATAGTTATTTGTTCGGGTGATTATTTTAATTCTGCAAATATTTGTTTTTGTTATATCTGCTAAATTGCATTTTTTATTGATAAATCATATTTCGTAATCCTAGTAAATTATTTTCGAACATCAAACCCGACAAAAACAATTTTGGTTTTTTTTTTTAAATACGCTTTCCTGAACAGGTTTTTTTCAATTACTGTTTGTGTTTATTCGAAGAACTCCACTTTTAAGTTTTGTAATTTTGTATGAGTGGTTTTTTTAAAATAAAATGAAGGATGTTAACTAAAATGTGTTTTAAAATTTTGTGAATAATTTGGAATGATTTGTTCAAAAGATTGGTTTTCGCTTTGTGGCATCATTATTAATAAATTAATAAAAAATTATTTTGTAATATAAATTAAGGTTTAAAATTTTTACATTTTACAACCGGTTTATAATCAGACGAAATTGATATAATACTAATAGTCAATTAAATATAATTAATAAACAAATATTAAATTTATTAATAATAAAAATAAAATATTTTTTTATTTCTAATATAAATTTGTTATTCAATATTTAAAAAAAAAAAATTATTAACATTTTTGATTAATTACTCACCTATCGTACGTTAATCAATTTTTGTTTATGTTCATTATTTGCTTATTCTTACTTTATTGTGTTATATTTTAATCATTTGTCCATAATTGAAATTATTATTTTTAGTATTCTGTATGTTCCTGATGAGGAAAGCTTCGCTATCGAAACAAGTTGATATGTATATATTGAGAAAGTAGTGATTACGAAGTAATTTTTAATTTATTTATTAATTTAAAATGAGTTTATTAGAAATCTTCTACACAATGTTCAAAATATAGGTTTTAAAATGTAGGCATTTGTTTTAACCACTATTTTGATTCGGAATTATAACAGAATGTTTTATAATTATTTTTTAAAAACGGGTCCACAAAGTGATTTTGCAATTATTGTAGAAATATATACTTAATTAAAAAATATCAACATAAATTCGTTTTGTTGCGATTTATATGTTATATAAACGTTTGAATCCAACTGAAAACACAACCAAATAAAAACTTTACGTCCAAAAGTTAGACATCCTGACGGCAAACAATAACGTTTTTTTTTAAATTCTTAATAGTTCAGTTTCTTTTTCGGCAACTGACAACTAATGTCTTCCAGTAACTACCGGCAGTAATGCGGCAGAGTGGAAGATTCTCTCAGTATCGCCCTGGTGAAAGGCCACCATTCAGAATTGAAACGTTGCTTGAAATGGCTTTTAGCCGTGTTTGGTGACCAGATCTGAATTTCCCCTTTTCCCCACCTTCCTCTACCCTTCTCTTCCCCTCACTAATACCTGCAGCCTCACAACATTCCCCAATTGGGAATGCCATAGTCTCACTGGCACCAGACGGTTAGGAGCTGTATGGGACTCTTGTGAGGTATTCATATAAAAAATATAAAAAAAAGTAATATTAAAAACTAGCTGATGTGTAATAAAGTTGTGAATTCTTGTTTGTCGTTTAAGTGCCATCATTGATTTAACAGCGAAAGTAATGCCTTGTGATGACTATTACTAATAATAAAGTTCTTAAATAGGTACCTACTTGTGTTTTCAATTCAATCCATTTTGAAAATATTCTACTCAAACAAACCTTCTTCTTTTTAATATGTAATCTGTGGATAACCAGAGTAGTATATCTATGGGCTAATCTCAATACAACATGGCGGGATCAATGTTTTTCATAGTAATTTTAAAACGTTATAGCAACAGTTTTACATATTGGATTTCATTCAAACTATTCTCTAAACCTTCCCAGCACCAATAAGAACAATCTTTGGGGTAGCGAAACCGGTCCAGTAATTTTTGAGAAAATCGAGACAGACAGACAAACATTCATTTTTATATATAGAGAAAAGATCCGTTTTATAGATAATTTAAAGTTTTAAGCATTGTATGACGTTCTTCCAAACCACTCTGTTAGAAAGTGCAAATCTCCCGTCTAGGTGATGTAAGGTTTCATTTTTTTTAAATATTAGTCCTAGATCTGCAATCAATTTCCAGCATCTTCCCGATTTCATTCCAATTCTCGTTGTTAACTTTCAAGTCACGTCATTTCATTACACCCAACAAAAGGACGACTTATTATGTCCTGGACACTAGGCTATAATATACATCTCTTACATTGGTACACTGCGTACAGTGTGTACGGAAATGCTTTTCAAAGAAGGACAACAACTCCTTATAGTATCCAATCAGTTCTGGCACATCATTGGTCATAGGACTTCACGCCGGGTCTGATCCGACCAATGGCGTTCGAGCTTTCGATCGGTCATTAGTGACAGATGCACCGCGATGAGTTGGCGGGAATCATCCAATAAACATAGACAATGGAATAGGGGATCGTTCCGCTTATATCTATGGTCTAGTCTGGGTAACTAACTATGTCTATGGCGACCCAGCGGACATACTGCCGTGCTCTCGCCTCGTGGGGTAGACATAAGTCGAGGGGCTACCGGTTTAAAATCCAATTAATTACGTGGTGACTTTGTAGAAGCTACTGTTTTTCCATTGCCCCTTTTTGAGGGACATATTACTCGGTCTTCTCCCTACTATGTTTCAGTCGATTTTAACATTAGGGCAAAATATTCAAATTCCAAATGTTCATTGTACACGATTCCATAAAGCCTGCCACACTAAAGATCTAAAACAGTATGCAGGTATTATTTTAATTTCTTGTATTTTTTCGGCATTCACTACATTGCAATTTCTAGACATTTTGTTTGCATGTTTTATAAAAGTACATAGTAAATAAAACTTGCAAACAAAATTATTTTAATTCACAAGTATTTTCAAATATCGCTTTAGGCTTTTCACAGCGGATCTAATGGTTGCACATCTCAATTTCTCAAGGGCAGGAGAATAAAGCTAAGATAAGGTAGATTAAATCTTGGTCGCGTCAATAACCTTTTCATAACGTCATTTTCTAATTCATGGGGGCAATAATAAAAACAAAGACACACATATATATTTATTTATAATCCTAGTTGCCACTAGGCCGCCCTCGTAGAAATAATCCCGAATACTATTTAGTATATAAATATTTTCAACATTAAAGTATGATTCTATAAATGTAGGCTAATTGCTTTATGGTTTTTCTCCAATATCACCCTACCAACCGGCACCAAATAGTAAATACAAAGCAGGACTCGATCAAATAAAATGATTTAAGGGGATCCACTTGATAAAATTCGAACGAAATCACGCACTCCTTACGCAGGTGGCGATAGTGTTGAAATTCCCACTTAACACCAGCCGCATGTGTCGATATAAATAGGGCATGTACAGGTATATTAAAATGTTATACGCATATATTCTAAAAAACTTAATTTGGCGCGTTGAACATATGACAATATCAGAAAGGGGTTCGTAAGTAGAAGATTTTGCACTCTCTTTTTAGGTCTGATACTTTATGTTTTTCAAGACTTATAAAAAGACTCCCCAAAAAATACTTCTTTAAATAAAATACCAAGGTGAGTTCTACTTAGTATTTAATTAAATAATTTATGATATTTCTAGGCCATCAACTCTTAAAACCAAAAACACATGATTTTGCATCGCCTTAAGAAAAGATATCGAATGCATTAATTTTCACACCACTTTTTTTTTACACCTTCTATACACAGTACCTACCTATCAAATTATGTGAGATTCAGTTTTATGCGACAAGCTTTTTATAATGAATTTACTGAACAATATACTCGTAGAGTTTACTTAGTCTGTGGCATTGAATTATGGAATATACAAAATAGGTTTATGGAAAAGATATTACTCTATCCATTGAAGACTATGTGTTCCATAGAGATATAAAATTACAATAATGTTTAGGACAAGTATTTTTTTTTAATGCATGATAATTAATTTCTGTCACTCGTCATTTCGATTACGTCGTAGTGCGTTATGTCAAATGAGAATAATGTGAGGATTATTTTTTTGTCTACGTTGTTGCTCGGATGTTGCTGAGATTTGCATCTCATTTCTAGAAGCTTTAAATTCTAGAATCGTCCTCGCGCTTTATTTTTATTTTCATGAAAATTAATGAGCGTATTCTCGTTTCATTCTTGCCAACTGGATCTGGAAACTCGCCCACTTTCTGGATGATACCTGATAAGTAATAAGTACAGGCGGGAAACTTAGAGGGCATTTATTTTCCCATGGGCGGAGGGATGTTTTCAAGTGTAAACGGGAGTTTTCCATTGCGGGAGGAGGTGGGGTAAAGAAGGGGGTGGTTCGGTGGGAGGGAAAAGAGGAGGCACGCGGGAGGATAGGGGGGACGGCATGTTGTGCTTTTACAGCGTAATACTGTCGGCATTGTTGCGTGCTGCTGGTGCGAGATAAGATATTAATTATTACAAACCGGTGGAGTGATGGGGTGTAGGTGTAGGTGTAGGTGTAGGTGTTTGTGGGTGGGCGCCACGTGGAGGAGGGGGCGTTCGGTGAAAGTAAGCTGCTTAAACGAAATCTAGATTTTTACCATCAATACCAATGTAATTGATATACCTACCTATGTAATAAATATGCATATTGTGTTTTATGATCAATCTAATTATTATACTATTGTATGAAGCTATCACTTATTGTATTGTGGTTATCCATTATAATCAAATGAAACTCTCAATCTTTGTTTAAACCACATTGCCCTAACTATTACACTTGCCTTGGGGATGGAACGGTTTTTCCGAAACCGGTAGGCGTATAAAATAAATGTGGTTTAAACAAAGTTTGAGATATTTATTTGATTAGTCTAATTATTCCATTTATTTTTATACCATGAAATTGTTTCCGATTCTTAGACTAATTAGTGTAATTTTTTTATATGAAAACATATTCCACGATGAGTTTTAAATGCAGAACATTGATTTCAGAAGCTTACAATCATTAGTGAATCTACATATTTATTTTCCATAACATTATCTAGTCATACGTATTAAAAATATCTAAAATGTACTCTTTACGCTTTACACCCGATCCCGGGAAAGCGGAAAGAAAAGTGGAGTACAAATAAGAAGAAAACGTGGACAAGCAGCCCAAAGCCCGGACTACACTGTCCTCCCGCCCGCTACTATCGCTACTACTTCCTTCCATAATACGGAATACTGTAGAATTCACCTGTACTGACAATACTTATTCAGGTATTCTTTCCCCACTGTCCCGCCAACAATGCCCATTCATCTCTTTTGCTCTCGTGTTCCGATGTGCGTTGTAAAGCGGGACAGATAGCTCAGCTCTCGTCCGATTGTTCCTTTACAGCGAGCTACAATGTTCCTTTCATTGTCTTGCAGAAAGATGAATTCAAATTGTCTTGTCTCTCTTTCATTCAATGGCGGCTTTGTTTCCAGCATATTCGTACGTTTGTACCAATCCAGACTATTCAGATCGTTTACAATGAAACAACGGCCATTTCAATAACGTAGCAGTATTGTTTCCCATAGAATTGCCGAGGTAATAACGAATGCATCCTTTAATATAGTCGCTGCGATGGCAATATTCGCGATTGTTCTTCACAGTAATAAGGCATGCAAAACGTTTCCAATTTAAACGGGACGCTTTACATTAAGGAAACCTTTATAGGTTTCCTTTATTAATTTCAATAATGGCCTTTTTTCGTAATTTAAAATTAAAATAACAAAAGAAAAGTAATGTAAGAAAACACTGATACTACAATAACATGAACATTTTTGGTATATAATCGTCCCATACGGAAAGTACGGGCATAAAGAGAACGAACAACGAATGTTATTGAAAGAACAAAATAAAGGAAAATCAATGTCGAATAACACTAATAAAGAAAATATAGAAACCCAATAACCATTTTCTGCTTTCTGGTCTTTCTAGGAGGTACCCACGCAAACAGTCTCCCTTTGTCGAAGTAAATCTCAACTATCAATTCTATTAATGATAGATACGTCTCTGCTTTTACGGATATTGATAAAGCATTTTCAGTCGATAAAAGATATAAAATATTTATTCCGCTCTCCCGAAACATCGCAACTCGATGATAATGCTCCTTTGTTATTCGCAGATATCCCGGCCCCATAATGGCGCTGTAAACTCCTTGCCAACAAAAAGCAAATAGGTAGATGGGCGGGAGATTGCGGAGGAGACGCGAACACACTGACATAGAATACACACACACAGTCCCGTATTGTGCCGGAATCGCGCAAAATACTCTTCATTACGGTGAAAGCCTTCGCCGTCTCCACAATGTGGACCAGGTCTCGAAGTCTCCAGGACTACTGGGTACTGGGAGTTACCCGTGTAGCCTTTATGCCAGACGAAGATAATGGAAATGAGCGCCGGCGTATGGGTGCAAAATAGGGCCAGATAGAGTCGCCATTGTCGCTGCATTGTGACGTCACCGAAATGACGACTCAGCCGAACAATTGAATATCGACTGGGGAGAGGGTGGTTGTGGGGTAGTGCCACCCACCCCCCAGTGGCCCCCTCCCGCGGGACCCAAACAGCCATTCATTATTGAGAGCAATCGGCCGTTATTTTTCCGGGATCCGAGAGACGGCAGTTTTAATTTAGAGCTTTCGGAGCCTAATTGCCAGTTTGCCTCATTGTTTTTGGTTTCTGATATTCGAATTTGATCATTCTAATGATGGATTTTTGTTTTGTTCAATTTTGATTTCGATTTTGAATCGTCGTTTTAGACATTTGGGACAACGGTTCTATTATTAATTGACAGCTCCTGAATTTCTCAATTTCATGTCTTATTTTTTTTTTATTCGAATAGTGGAAGTGTATTTGTCCATTGTAGTTTACATCGAGTCTTCTTTTTAAAAGGGAGCCCTTTAGTAATAAAATTAAGTGAATATCTATATTTCTTAAAATAAGTAGAATAGAAGGTATGTAGTTTCATATTGTATATTCTTGTAATATTAACAAATCGTCCCAAGGCAGCAGTGGGATATCTTTAAAAACTGTTCTGAGATTAAGTGTATTTTAGACTTCTATCACAAATGAACGAACTAAAGTAAAAAAATAAAGAAACCTTTTAATGTTATAGTAAACTCTTTAACTTTGTTAAAAAGTGGCCATATCATTCCGAAAAGTCCGAAAATTTCAGAACAGTTTTTGCTTTGAGGCGACGAATTGTTATCTGATGATTTTTTAAAGCCGATAATTAAAAACGTGTAAATCTTAGTTATTTTCCAGCTTAGCAAAGTGCCTTTAAGGTGATCTGATAAATAATAATAATAATAAATAATTGATGAAAAATCACCTAAAAATTACTATTAAAATAGCGAAATTGTAATTAACTTTTTTTATCAATAATGAGGTTGTAACTTTAATTCCAGCTTTTTTTTCTAAAGTTATTTATCGTGTTTTAGAATTTACAATTTTTCATAGCCTGCCAAAATACTCAAAATCTATGGCCGGTCGGTTTTGAGGTTAGAATGTTAAATGTCAAAACAAGGATGAGTCTTACCGTACATCATTTTATATTCTGTTCATGGTAAACCGTAACTAAACATAAGTAATAATATTTTTGAACTGAAGGAATGATTGTTTTTGAATAAAGACTGCTTCTATCACGTCTGTCTCGACATGGGAATTTTCATAGTGAGACAGAAATCGAACATGTCTTTGAAATTATGTTTTATCATGATTAATAAAAAATAATAAAATCACTATAAATCCCCTTAAGAGTCATGGCGAACTTAGTGCCAGACCTCGGACGTGAAAAACAAGCGCCTTGTTGTGGACCCTAGTATTAAATTGCCTGGGTTCTCTCTCCCTCGGAAGACATGGACCTCATTAAATCGCATCCGGTGCAGTCATTGCCGTTGTGCGTATATGATCAATGGGGTCTAAAGGATTCCGAATTGTGTGAATGTGGACACATTCAAACTAAGGAACACATCGTAGAAGAATATCCCCTTCACCACCGTCCATATGGTGCATCTGTGCTAAACCAGGAGGCCTATTCCGTTTCTTTTTAAGAAAAATTCTTTATTATTTTCCTTAGGCTTAAAGACTTCTCGCTTAACGGCGGATTTCCGGAGAGACGTAGTAAAAAATCCTATCCATTTTGATTGATTTTAATTCTTGCTTAATTACGCCTTTTGACGAAGAATTTTGTTTCGTAAAAAGGTACCTACTGCACTGGATAGTAATGACCTTTTTATTCTGTCACTACTTTTAAAAGTAACATTTGCCGCCATGGTATATCTTTGGTGGAATATCTATGTCGCCGCCTGCCGCTGTGCATTGTTTTGTAATAATATTTTGTGACAATAGCGCCCTTGGGGTGATTTTTCACAAAAACAACGCTTTACAAATCTTACAATTATTATAATTATACAGTTTTAACAACATTTTTGTAACAACCCATACATAACGTATTTAGTAACTTACTTAATATTGAGTTTTTCCTCTTTTTGAAACTACGCAATATTGAGTTTTTTCTCTTTTTGAAACTACGCAATATTAATATTTGTGCTTAATTTCATTCGCTGAATGATAGCTGACGCTGTCATTCGAGAGAACCAAAACCGCAGATAAGCAAGAAATCTTTAAGCTTAAGGAAAACGATAGTGAATTTTCCTTAAAAAGAACCAGTATAGGCCTCCTGGTGACTCCCGATACCGTTGACTGAATGAATAACCTCGGCATTCTAACATGACCTTCACCAACTCTTCTCCATCATACGAAGAAGAAGAAGTAACAAAGTTATGCACCTTTTTAGAAACCTTAAATCAAAGAATAATAATATTATTAAACATTAACATTATCATAATATCCGTATTGAAAATTAATTTCCACGTGAATATTCTTATTTCTTTCAATAATGAGAGATTTTTTTTTTAATTAAACAACAATTATACAGTTAAAAGTCACCGAAATTAAAATTTTAGTACTCTAAAACTAAAAAAATCATACAAAACAAAATCAACAGAAAAAATTTCCATACAAATCCATAACTAGACCGTGACGTCAGATGTTTCGAATATAGTGGTATCAACATAATAGGGTGTTTGATGAGATGATTTTTTAATAACTTTTAGATAACGGTTTATAAATTATACCTATTTTTGTACATATTAAAACGTGTATATTCTGAATCTGCGTTTGCTTATAAGGCCATAAAAATGCCATAATGTTTTTCACTGGAGTTCTTTGTTACATATGGTACATGAATATATATATAGGAAAGAAGCGCGGTGCGGGAGGCGAGCGCAGCGTAACAAGTCACCAACCAACGCTAGGGAACTTCTAATAAATCACTTCCTTACTGCGCATGGCAAGAGCCGTGCATATACGCGCCTCATTATGCTTGCGGTTTAACTATACCTTCTTACTTAATAAAGTATGCATCAAATTAAGTTTTTTCTAACCTCCATCCCTTATCCAGGAGCCGAGTGGAAGCTTCTCAGCGAGGACGAGAAGCGGCCCTTCATCGACGAGGCGAAGCGCCTGCGAGCCATGCACATGAAGGAGCACCCTGACTACAAGTACCGCCCGAGGAGGAAGCCCAAGACCTTGAGGAAGGAAGGCTACCCCTACTCCATCCCCTATCCCTCGGTGCCTATGGACGCTTTGAGGGCCGGTGAGTTCAATTTTTACATTTACAAGTGTTTTAATAGCTTGTATAATTAGTTATAATGGATATATTAAACCTTTTTTTATTTTTATAATTTTAATTTTATTTTTATTAATAATATATATATTTTAATTTATTCTTTATTTTATTTATGAAACTCGGTAAACTGCCGGAGCAGTTTGTCGGCAGGATAATTTAACAATTTTATCAATGTTATCATATTTAAATAAGGGTGAATGCAGGAAACTCTATTAACGGAGGACTGAACGCGATTGGCGCTAACGAAAAAATGTCCAAAGAAGCGAAGCTAGTAGTCCAGAATTGGAAGAAGAAGGATGAAATGATCGTGGGGAAAATATAGAGATTCGCTTAAAATGCAAGCCTGATGTAAACGTAATGAGTAAGATTAAGAAAGGGACGCTTAGATGGTTTAGGCATATAGAGAGAGAATGAAGAAAGGACTTTAAGAAGAATATATTACGCAAATGCGAATGGAAGATAAGCCGGAACGCCTAAGGAAGACATAGCACGGTCAAGTGAATCAAATACTTGAGTCGGGCCATGTCAGAAGTCGGAATAATAGAAGATAATGTATGAGACGATGTATGAATGTGAATGATGCAAGAAGTGTATGCCAAGATCGAGTTGTTTTTTTGGTCCGTCCTTTCTGCTTAGCCCTGCGGAGAAACGGCGCGATGGTTAGTTAGTTAGTTATCACTAAGGCATATATTACGATGAATTTCAATACAATATGTGGATAATCGAAAATTGAAAGAACAGAGAAATAATACTTGAAGTATTCATAGAGAGTAATAAATATACAATAAGGTCAGCACCCAAAAATACGCTCTTTACGGGTTGCTAATTTAAGAAAAAATAATTAAATAAACACAAAAATAATAACAATAATAATCAAAGGTCATCAAAAAGTAACTAACATTGAAAAAAATGAAATACTTAGTCCGAGCTACTTTGGTTTTAGAGAGTAGCTAGATACTCACGAGGCCATTGCAGAACTAACTTAAACTATATATCATGCACTGGATAATTTTTTAAATTTATTTATTTATTTATACTGGTTTTTTATAGATGTTGGCACTTATGCGATAACAATCCAGTTATAAAAACTCAGTCTTCAAATGTCTTGGAATTTTCATATATCTACGTGAGACAGTATCTCACATACAAAACTAACTAACAAATTAAATGATTTCGGAATTTTTGGCAAGATTATGTATTAGTTTCAAAGCTATCTAACTCAAAGAGGCAAAAAGGTCAACTTAAACAACTCACGAACTGAAGGTGAAATTTTTTGATTTTGGAATCCCCCAAGGGACTGTCATTGGACCCATTTTATTTATAAGTTATGTCAGTCAAATGTTTAAATTATCCCTTCATAGTATTTTGTTCTTTTCTCTCTACAAGAGGAAGTACCATTTCTTTTTATTAACTTAACCATTCACTCTAAAAATTGTATAAATGCAATTATATATTCTCGTATGTATTTCGGATTATACTGCACTAAATCATAAATCTAATATTAAATCGGCACCGGTGCATAGTCGGGAAACACGCCAAACGCGCGCCCAACATTTTCATACGGTTGGCATTTGTCAAATGAAAACGGGTCGCTTCTACGATTCGTTCTTGTGTTCAACAGCTCGGCTGTGGAATGATCTGCCGGCCTCTGTGTTTCTTCCGTCCTATTTAATCTCTGGTCTCTTCAAGACCCAAGTTCACTCCTTCCTATCCTCTAAAAGACCCTCCACATAGCATCCCCAAAGATGATTTATTTTTATTCCTGTGTGGAGTTACTGTAAAAAATAAATATATATATTTTAAACATAATATATAAAAATGTTAAATGGAAAGACCATATCAACCTCCCTGTAGAACGAATAAGAAATCGTATCTATGTCGGGGGGCTTATAAAGCCTCACCATAGCCAATTATTTAATCTATTACAGAATTGTATAAAATAAACGCTTTACATATCAAATTTACAGAGAATTTTTCATAATTTATTTATATATACGGGTGCCATTAACATATAAGTAAGAAAAGTGTAAATACAACAATAATAAAGAAACAGAAAATACAAATTTAACTAATATAAAATATACAATTAAAAACTATAAAAATGAATACAGTACCTATAAAAATGTGTAAAGTATAAAAAAGCATAAAGTTTAAAAACTTATAAAAATATGATAACTTGTAAAAATATAAAGTATAAAAACTCTTAACAAGCACAAAGTATAAAAAGTAAAAATATAAAGTGTGACAACTTGCAGAATTATAAAGTATTATATATATGTAGAAATGAGGATATAATATATTAATATTCAAATTTCTTCTTATTATTTATATTAATAATGACGCCACAAAATAATTACACATCTTTCGATGAAAAAAAAAATAATTGTTTACATGTAACCATTGTACATATAATATACATACTATTTTAAGTTACATAAATAAAATTAAAATAAAACATTAATTAAGTGAAACACGTTGTTATAAACCACGAATATATTTTATTATCAACAACCGGTTTTGCTTAACTCAAGCTTCATCAGGGTAAATATAATAATAAATTCTAATACAGAGTTATCGGTTATATATAGGTACAAAATAAAATATAACGAAATAGATATATTACAAAAGAGAGACAGAACAAAATATTAGAGGAAGACAACAATAATATTCCTTAAAATAAAGCTTGAGTTAAGCGAAACCGGTTGGTGAAAATAAAATATAACAACGTGTTACTTAATACAATGTCAAACAACAAAGTGATTGCTTCTTACGAAAATAAAATAAAACAGTCCCCATTCTCTGTTCGAGGACCTTATCAAGTTTGGAATCTGATAAAGTCCTCGGACTTCGACATTTTCTCATTGGATTTCTCATTGGATGAATTTATACTATTTAATAATAATTTTTGATCTAATATATTTGACAAATTTTAAAAGATTTCATTAAGGTTTTGTAAATTTTGGATACATTTCTTTAGATTGAATGTGAAAATAAAAAATACCATATTCAATAAGTAAGTTGTATGAAGTTATTATGAATCCTATTTTTAAGTATGATAATAAATAGATTGTAGATAAAGCTTTGAAGTCGTCGCCACAAGTGTGTTCTGCGAATTCTTCTTATTGACGAATGAATACTCAAATAAGTCCACAATGCGTCGAACGGGTTTTCCTGTTTGTATCGAATACACATTCTATTCAAATGCAAAAAAAAATTGAGTTATTTTTTTGATTAACATGAAGATGCTTATTTGAATCACGTGCACTTATTTCAATGATTAGGTTTGATACAATTTTCATATGGTAACACTAAAAATAACTTTTATAATTCCGTCGCGCAAGTACTCAAATCATTTCGTAATGTGGTTTTCAAGGCAGCGGTAGCTGACTTATGTCACATATATTCGACTTATGGGTTAAGTTATAAATAAAGACAAATTTGTTGAAAGGATAACGAACTTGGTAAAATATACCTACACCAAATCAACGTCAGAGAACAGTCACAGATCAAAGCCTTTAAAGTTGAAAACCACATGCCCACCGGATTATACAACAATATTTCATCACCTCTGAGTAAACTGTATATTAGCGCTACTCGTCACCACCTCTGAGTAACGCTGATCGTCAAGTAAATTTCTTGTTTTTAAAACTGTGTTTAAAAAAATAGCTCCCAACTCTGCTGGATCCAGTGAGGCTATGGCATCCCCAATTAGGGTATGTTGTGAGGCTGAAGTTGTGGAGAAGAGAGCAGGAGATGGACAAGGAGAAAGTGAGGAAATACCTGGCTATTCAGATCTGGTCACCAAACACGTCTAAAGGCATTTCAAGCAGCGTTTCGATTCTGAATTGTGGTATTTCACCAGGACGATACTGAAAGTATCTACCACTCTGGAACGTGCCTCAAATACACTAAAAATTATTTTAACTGAATAAATTGTGAAATAACAAAAAACAAACAGATAAAATTTACTTGCGCATGTCGGGATTTGAACCCGCGACCTCCGGATGCGTAGCTGAGCTTCGTAACCACTCAACCATGGAGGCCGTCAAATGTTAATCCAATGATTACAATTACTTGACTGAGCAGTTTGCTCAGAGGCGTTAAAATACCCCCTTACTTTGTTTGTATGCACACAATTCAATCGTTCTCAAAGCGGAAGAGGTAGGATACCAGGGGCCCGATTCAGGTTATTTTTAACGATAAGACAATGTCCTTATCCTTAGGGTTAAAAACATTTTGCTTAACTGCGGTTCCGATTCCATATCAATGATAATACTTTTTAAAAGGAGTTGTGGTTTAATTACCGCAGTATTATTAACGATTATAGGTGCATCACACATACTTAGTATGTGTAGTTTATTATTACTCAATTTACACGTGTGGTTTATTAAAAAAATTACAATTTAAATAACTTTTTTCTAACATTCGGGTTTTTGGCATAGGCATTTTAAAAACATCGCAATTTCGTGAAATCGATTCATTGATTAGCATTATTATGTAACAAATAGATCATTAATAATGTTTTAAGTTAATACTTATAATAATATTGAATTTTTCTCTCTTTAAATTACGCAAATATCGATATTTTTAAAGAATGTTAATCGCTGAATGACAGCTATCGTCCGAGAGAATCGGAACCACAATTAAGCAAAAAGTCTTTAGGTCTAAGGTGAAGAACAATGCCTTATCCTTAAAAAGAACCGGAATTGGGCCCCAGCTCCTATGTAATTAAATCATCAAATAAATATCCCAATTCCACCATCTAATTACTAAGACTATGCTCATTTTGATATAATTAAACAAATAATAGCAGACATGTGTCCATCATTAACGGTAATTCACAGTAATTGCGGCCTTTTGTCGGCCGCACGGTGAGTCGACACAACTGTCTAGTTACCGAATCAATCTGTCTCTCTGTATCTCTGTAACGCCCCTTCTTACACGTACCCGCTATACACAACCTATTATGCTCAAATACACGATGCACACCTCCGGGACCTCGTTTCAATGCCGTCAACTATTTTCTCAAGTGGCTGCACGAAAATATAATTATATTGTGATGTGGTTTTGACTATTAACTACTGCCTTCGAGTGATTCTTAGCATCTTTTTTGTTTTAATTGGTAGGAGTGCAGAACACTTCTTGGATGAATATTTAATTTAAAGTGAGATTAGAAATTTTTTAAATAATAATTTAATTTTCAATATCACACGAAATATACTAAAATTCGCGTTATTCGCACGAAAATGGTAAAATTCGCACTTTGGCTTCAAAATGACGACATTCGCGTTATCGCAAAACGCAAAATTTTCAGGTCTCTATTAATTAGGTAAAAAATCGAAATACCAAGGTACTTTCAACATTTCAACCACCCCCTTCCTCTTCCATTTTCTTCCGCTTCCAAAGGAATTGAGGGCCTCAAATAATTTTGAAACACAACCTGTTTAGATTAGGTATTAAAGAAGTTATTTTTTATATATTTATTATATTATATACGCCCCATGTGGGCTTTTACATATTTAGTTAGTTATAACAGTCACACAGGTGCAAAACACATCACAGTAAGTACATAGATAAAATAACGATAAAATACAGGAATAACATAGTGTAAGTACCATTCCAAGTAATTAGCTACAGAGGCAAATATTCAAAACATAACTCACATTCACTGAAACGTATATTCTAGATACATATATTAATAATTGTTGAGGATGCATGCAATAATCGTTTGTTTATAATTGTATTCCGAGCAGTTGAACATATCTAGTATGTCTGAAAATATATTATCTTCTGCGTGACGTCTAGGTAAAAGAGAATGACTCAGTACTGAAATTTTTGTTAAAATTGTCCCTCCCATTATTTTCTAATCTATTCACCGCATAACCCGCATTCATCTCACCTGACACTAAATAAAAAAAATCATATACACAATAATATACCTCCAACACCAGTCTCTTGTCCCTTCCATCCACACAATCGACCATCCATCTTCATAATGAAGTCCTTCCAGTAAATAGGCGATTTTAATCAGCACTTATGCTACGGGAAGTTGTACACTGTACACTGTACAGTAGTTTCTTTGGACCTCTAATCATCTGATAGAAGATAGATCGTGAACCTGTTTTTTAACGCACCTCTTACATATAAAATGACGCAAGAAAGTCAGATATTATCGCCTTCCATAACCATCTTTATTATAATCTCTTGTACGCAGATCGCAGATGGCCCAGAGAATTTTACAATCGGGTCTTAGTTTAATATAAAAGATCATGCAATAAAAAAAGCTCACGCATTGAATACTACAATATTCAGTGTTCTTGTATTGATACAATATTTTGCAGTATTTGCAGTCAAGTATCTTAGCGTTCCAAAGTGGAGGTCGTCAATCCACGCAATATGTTTGTTGAAATATAAAAAAAATGTTAATGCAATTATTTTGCGACATCAAACATTCCACAATCATTGAAATACTATTTTACGTTTTATTAACACTTCGAGAGGCTTTTAGAGTCTGTGACCTCTGGGCACGAAATCACGGAAGAGCATTCTTCTCTATCTTGTAACTACTGTTAAATCAACTCATAGTAATAATAGTATTGTTCGCGTCATATGGATAGTAAACATGTAGATAGTTGCAAGTTCTACGATGGATAGTGAAAACATCAATATTAGATGTCTATCATTATCGTACCTATTTAATTTACCTTTTCTTAGAAATATCGCCGGCTGGAAGATATGTCACAAAAAGATAGAGGTACTCCAATGATATCTTCCCATCACCATTAGAAATCAATATCTCACTAGGGACGGATGTACGAGGTGTGTTCAAAAGATAAGGTGAATTTTGAATTTTCACGGGCTGTGTACATTCGATTATCGACTTTTTTTTTTTTGTATACATATGTATATCATATGTTAGCATTATTAGCCATTTTGGATCAGTGGTTTGTTTTTGACAACTGGAAAGTTTAGCCACTTTTTTTTTCTTCGATTTTTTACTTAAAAAAAATTTTGCAAATAATCTACAAACATCGATTTTTTGGATTTTTTGAAGAAATACTGATAAGGACATAGAAAATAAAGCAAATCTAAAATTTCACTTCAATCGGACTGATGATGCCTCAGAAAACGAACCTAAATAAAAAATCGAAGAATACCCAAAAACGTGACTAACCTTTCCAGTTGTCAAAAACAAACCACTGATGCAAAATGGCTGATAATGCTAACATATGATAAACATATGTGTACCAACATAACAAAGAAAATTCAAAATTCACCTTTTCTTTTGAACACACCTCGTATATATATAGGAGACCGCGTAGTGTGTGAAGTTTTTTTTATAAATTACTCGTTACGGAAGTGAATGCATCTCTACTCTACCACTGGATACTACTATGTGGCCGGACAATTCCGATTTGGGCCTACCTATCTTATATTCCACAAGCCCGGTTTCATATATTGAGGAATTCTATCTGTCGGGCTTAGCGGATGCTCAGTTTGTTCCGAACTATCGATACTATTGACATAATTTTGAAAGTGGTCCTTGGAGTTAAAACTATTGCAAGGGTTTATCTCGACAATACTCGTGAACGGCCTTTATTCGGTGGATTCGAAATTTCGCGATACCAATTATTAAAGAGTGTTAGTTAAAAATGTGGGGACATTCCTACCGTCTTCATCATAGGTATCTATGTTTGATCATATGTACTTATACGGATACAAGGTGAAGTAAAAGTGGTTGTCATTTTGTTTAATCTTCAAAGAATTGATTTTTTGGGTATAGATACCTTCAACCGGTTCGATATTACATTCTACCGATGAATGGCAAAACAGCTGTCAGGCTTTAACATGTTAATTCTTAGCGAATCATAAAAACTATTTAATAAATATCTGCAATGAATAAACACAGAAAAATTAAATTACGGTAATAGAAGTTTTCATTAATCTTTATCTTAGGAGTACTTACCTACTCCAATCTTCAATGAATGCTTCTATCCTAACAAACTCTACCTAAGTCCTCAGTCAACCGGAACAACTCCTCCACATCTTAAATACCTGCCCACTGATTTACTTTACTCGGCCACGAAAATCTTCCTAATAATATTGGATTGATTTTGTATTACATAAACTAAAAAAAATATATTAAATGAATAAGGAATATTTTGTGTAAACAATTATCTGTTCTCTATTATATTAAAAATAATATCCCGGGCGGTCCCCCCCCCCCTACTTTTTGATTAAATTTTGCACGTTTGACGTAAGGGTACTTCAGCTAGAAATATATAAATATCAACATGTTTAGGAAGCGAAGCTTCCCACAATTATATATTAAAAAGTGGTTTATACAAAATATTCCTTATTCAATTGATTAAAAAAAATTAAACCGGAAACTAATTTCACATCTATTACAAAATATATTTTATTTATTTGATCGCCATAAAAATCGTATCACTTATTCCAACTTATAAATTGACCTAAACATACCAAACTGCATTCTTAACCTCATCAAACCACAACATTCTTTAAGCGTCCCAAATAAGCGTATCACTCAAAAAAATCGTAGTTCAATCATAACACTTAGCAAAAAAAATTGTATTAATATAAACATATTAGGCTATTAGTAAATAGTGATCCGCACATTTCGACGGTGTGCCCCTTGCTGAAACTCAAAGGGTTTGAATCTCTTCAGAGGAGGTAGAAGATGACTCGCAGAAATGATTAGAAACGTCCATCACTCTGTTATAAATATCCATCTCAGGTGTCCGTCTGATGTGCAGCTGAGACGCTGCCACCTGTTCCGAGTGTAGGAACACAACTATTGTATAAGCAAACAAGGAATGTAATGAATTGTATACAATTCACCTCCGATGGCAGATGCTTAGCGTAGTTAGGACTTTGATATGAACCGAATTTATGTGTTTTGTACGCCTATCGAATACATTTCTTCGAAGACAGAAACGGCATTTGAGATAATATTTCATTTAGAAATTATTGGAAATAAATCATTTTAATTTTTTTAAGTAGGAAGACGCTAAAATCATTTGCTTGGAAAATTATTATGAACATTTGAAATGTCGGTAAATAGGCGTGTTCTCATAATTTACATATAAGTTACCATAGACTCCCGTCATTTTGTTTTATTTTTATTGAATATTCATTCACCTTCTAACTTAAATTCCAGAACAGTTTTTTAAATGTCGTTTTCATGGTTAAAATAGATTTAAATGCTTGAATTTTTCTAAGCCCACGAAAACACTTGAAATCTGCAGGGTACTGGAGACGTCTTACGTACGTAGTTTGGTCGGTTAAGTAAGACCCTTCCCAGATGAGTCCGAATTAAATTATTAACAAGAATTAGAAAAAAAATAATTTGATAAATTTTGTGCACAGCAGTGTTGACCCGTGTACGAATACACGCAGCGCGACTTCTCGCAAAATTGCCTACATTCTTAACGCACGCGGTTGACAGACCCGTAAGGGTGCGGTCTAAGTTCTGTCAGAACCCATTGACCATCACATGGCATTTAAGTCTCTTATGGTTTTAATTGTCTTTACATAACAATTTCTTAATTCCACCTACAATTACATATAATAAAACTTATGTATTCAGAATCAGCGTAAAGCCATAATATTTTTCACTCAAGTTCCCTTATTAGCAAAAATTGTACCAACTAGATATAAAAAGAAGAAATATCTTGATCACACTGTGGGGAGCTAAAAATACAAGGTTACCCAATTGACAGCCCTGAAAAGATTATTGGCGAACTTAATTCTAAAGTATCGTTGGTCTCAAGTGAATATTCAACAAGTGCAACAATTCCATTGAACAACCATCATATTAAAGTATGAATGGACTTATTATCTAAGAATGGCAGGTTTTTCCTGAAACACGAATCGATAATTCATAAATTAATTAATGTTTACGAATTCACGCAATTAAAAAATAAACTATTATTATTTGTCGCTAATAAATGAATTATTATTATATGTCTCTAATATTTATTTAAGTAAGTTATAAGAATGCAAGTGAGTGACACGGATGCGTCGACAGCGGTAGAAAATAAATAGAATTAAATAACAAATGTACTCATACATAAAACAAAATGTCAAGAAATTGTTACATAGTTAATTCCCAAGAAATACTAAAATGTATTTATCTCTCCTTCTTTCCCACTGATCTTCCTAATATTACCAAATAAATTCTCAGATATTTTATCTAATATCATGTAACACAACAATTATTAGTAATCGTCGATTCAAACGCTATAATAACCGTCAATCCAATTATTCTTTGACACTCGTCAAAAAGCCTCCTCACAAAGGCTGTGTTGTCCGTTGTCTCCCGCCACTACTCACGTTGAGGACCGCGTGTGTGGTTTGACCTCAGACCTGCCCAGGCTCAAGCTCACTCGCCATCTGCTTGACCCCTGATACCATGAATCGCATGGACCACGAGCTTAAGTAGAACCCACAGATACTCGTACAACACTACACTATAACTTTGTAAAAAGGGTTGAGGTGGAAGTATTTAAAAAAAAAGATCTGCAATGATTCTAATGTCACGTTTTTGTAAATGTCGTTTTTCTTTGCCATTTCTAATATAGTAGTCAACTTCTGAAGTAGGTAAGTGTATACCTTCATATTATAATACAGGATGTGTCGGTATAAATTAAAAAAAAAAAAAGAAGATTCAACAAACTTCTATGACTCTAATTAAGACGAGCCTCTCGTTATCGTGGACTAATTAACTAAACGTATTAGTTTAAGAGGAACGACTGAGCTGCCTGTTTCATATATAACTTAATTTCGGATTTTATAGAAGCTTTTCTTAATATCACGACAATATGAAAGGAAGCGACTTTTTATTAAAAAAAATGTGATAAGAGATTATCGTAATGCTTATGAAAAAATGTTTTCGAGTGGAAACTGACTAAGTTTCCTATATAAATACAAAAAAAAATATCTAGAAGTTCCACGATCAATGGCGGCGACTGGAGTAGCGGGAGCGGCGGTGCGTGGGCTCCTACGCTTTGCTTTAAATCGATTTAAACCGCGTCGCAATCGCATTCGCGCGACTTGCGTGCCTATGCAAGACGAAGGGTTATCCCAGTATAATTTTTACCAATACCTTAAGGTCCTACCTATCCTGAAAATAATACGATCATCATATTGCAATGGGTGTACCTCTCTATTATGAAGATAGGTACATACTATAATTAGAGATATCCTCGATTTGAACACGTAGGAATAATTCGCTTGTGAAACGAAAAAACTTTAAGAAATTTCATCGGTACGCCGTCGAAACTATTTCTTAGTTAAACAAAACCTTGGTGAACGATGTAGGAACACAAACGACATTCTGAGCAGTAAACTTTTGTTGCGCTTCCAGATGTCATGGACAATACAAAATGTGCTACTGGCTTTTCCTAGCTAACTAAATATTTACCTGAGAAATACCTCAAGCAAGTCGCTTGGGTCGTGATTTACTTCATTCGACGATTTTTTTTAGGACTGCTTGTCAGACTATGCAAACAGTAAGAATACTTTAAGAATAATTATAATAAATAAAAAAATAAAACATGTTTTTGTTGATGAGTCGGTCTTTGACTCTACAGTGACATCTCAAACAATATATTCACTTTCACAACACATTATTTGAATTCAACAGTTCAACCAGTTGCCTATCTAGTTCATTGACACCTAAGCTCGGGGTATTAGCATCAAAAGCAGTTGTTGTTCGCCAATAAATAAATAAGGTATGCCATCTAACACGCCGTCAGCTTGCACACACCGATAGAAACTGATGCAAGAATTGATGCACTTTATACAGGTGTTTTCACTATTTGTTTGGCCCTAGAGAATATTCATAAACATGATAATAAGAATATTAAATTCTGAATTTATGTTAAGTTGCTTGTCACTTTTTGGAGGTGTTTTTTTAATGATTGAATTATTCATTTTGTTATGCTGCTCAATCTTAATGCCGACGAAACCGACAACGATTTACATTTGTGATTATTATTATGCAATGATATTCATATTTGCAGAGCCAATTTTTGTTACATAACGCTATTATAATCGTACAAACAGTTGAAGGTGAAACATTAATAAAAAAGAGGATGTACTAAAAAAATTACTATACTGCGGTAAAAACAAAATGGGTAGATCTTTATTTATGTGGAAAGCAGTGGCTGGAAGCCTATAAAGGCTGAAAAAAATTCTGCAGAAAACTGCTTTTCCACCGCAGATTGCTCGGAACTCCTACAATGGATCCAACTACTAGTTCCCAATCGACTAAACAGATCAGACGAAATTTCTCGATATAATACTAATTCAAAACAAAACTCTTTAATGTATCGGGCATCACATATTTTAACACGCACTCCTCAAAATTTGACAACTTTAACTCTGCACCATAAAGAATAAAGTCACACGGGCGATCTATCGAGCCTTTATAACTTCAGATACCTACTCACCTCATACTACCACCAGTCTATTAACTTTCCTTTTTATATATATGTACACTGTTTATCTTGTTTTTTTATTAATATTAAATCAGACGCAGACATTTCAACTAGATCAGAGGTTCCCAAACTTTTTTGTGTCGTAGACCCCTTGCCATGTTTTACGGTTTTTGGTAGACCCCCTACTTACCTTTTTTATATGAGTACCGCACAAGAGTCCCAACTGCTCCCAACCGTCTGGAGCCAGTAAGACTATTGCATCCCCAATTGGGGAATGTTGTGAGGCTGAAGGTATTGGGGAGGGGAAGGAGAAGGGGAAGAGGGAGGTGGGGAAAATACCTGGCTATTCAAATCGGGTCACAAAACACGGCTAAAAGCCATTTCAAGCAACGTTTCAATTTTGAATGGTGGTCTTTCACCAGGGCGATACTGAGAGTATCTTCCACTCTGGAACGTGCGCAAATATGCTTTATATTATTTTTAAATCAATTAATTGTGAAACTACACAAATTAATTAAGTAAATAGGTACTATCAGTGTATGTTGAGATCCACTATCTTGGACCCCCATTTTCATTTCATGGACCCCCAAATTTTTTTTTCGCTGATGTAGACCCCTTGCAGGTTGCCATAGACCCCTGGGGGTCGATATAGACCACTTTGGGAATCACTGAACTAGATCGACCCTCCCTCCTTACCCTCTTCCTTTCCACACCACAAAACAAATTACATGTAACTTTTAAACTTACATATCTTCTTTATTTTGTGTAATTATGTTTTTAATTTTATTTTGATTTCTTCGCAAATGATACCCAAGTGGCAACCCGTAAATAGTCTAATTATATCAATTATTTATTATACTTATTTTTTATATGTAAACTGTTGGTTTCCCAAATAAACAATGAAAAAATAAAATAAAGGTGTGCCTACCCTAAGAAAACTGAACCATAAGAAAAATTATAGTTTTTCGTGAATTTTGTCAGGAAACTGTTCGCTCATTTATTTAGTTGACCAAAAAAATCTACTCTATAAGATAGATTTTTTTTTAATACTCACTGCACAACTCATACCCAAACATGAAAACTACATGCAGCCTGCCTTTGGTCGTAGAGCAATGCATGCCCCTATTGGAAAGGCTTATTATGAGAAGGTATGGAAGACTGTAACAACTCTTTAGAGGAAGGGTGAGAAATAGCTAACCACCAAGAAAATTTGGGAAGCATATGAAACAGTCTGTATAATTATGTGAAATTATATAAAACAAGGCTAAATTAAGTAACCCTTCTGACTCTCCTACATTCCAATGTAAGTTCTGGGTTACTGCTATACTGCCGTGGTAAGTAAAAGCACAGTATCTTACTTGAGACAGACAGATAACATATAGACAGACAGACTCAAGACAGATACTGTGTTTTTACTTACCACGGCAGTATACAAGCTGTTTGAAACACAACCTTCTTCCCTTCCTCGGAGAAGGTATTTCTAACATTGAAAATATAGTACCTCTAGACCCTGACACAAGGGTCACACCCAGATATGAGTACTCTTTGATAGATCGTACGAGTATCATATCGTGTGAACAATCCACCCACGAAATACAACCTTCTTACTCATGGTTTAAATAAGATAACAAAAAAAACCTATCCTTTCAAATCAAATCATTCTGTTTAGCTATCCACCGATGTAATCAAAAACAAATAATGCTCTAGCAAAACGTTTTACAACTCAATCATCCCCCCTAAAACATACAACCTAATATTTGCAATGCAACCCAACGCCCGGGAAACTCGCCAAGTAGGTACCTGAGGATGGAGTTCCTAGTTCTACCCCTGTAGCCCGCCATAGTAGAATGTTGAGCTGGTAATTCGAGAGGAGAGTGCGCCGCACCAGCAGCATTATGTCAATTGTTTTCGCAGACATAAGGAGGAAAGTTGGTACTCCAAGTGTGTAGTGTGCGCTGTGTGTTTAGTATTCCTAGTTGGATTACGAGGGGGTAATATTTGCTAATCGGCCGTCGGACAATAGGGAGCGCGGGTCACACGTATGGGAGGTGCAGGGGTGGCGAATCTTTTCAAGTACAGGAAATCGTTAATTTTATGTAAACTGACGGCCTCAATGGTCGAGTGGTTAAGATCCTCGAACACGAATCCAGGAAAGTAAATCTTATTTATTTATTTAATATCAACGGTATTAAGATACCATAAACTATAATTACATGTCACAGTTAACTTAAATCATAAGAAACGTAATTATTTAATGTGGCATTAGGTCGTACAATGACATCAGACAGTATATAAAGAATGAAAGTTCATGAAGGATATAAAAGTAAGAGATGTGCGTGCATATAAAACATATAGTAAACTTAAGTTAAATTAATATTGATTTAAAAGATATGATAGTATAACCTTTTTGTACTTACCTTCCGTGCAGTTAAATATATCCGATACATCTGTGTATCTATTACTAAGTTCATGTAAACTAGGTACACGCGAGTGTTTGTAATGCTCAGTCCTAGTGCTGTTACATATAAACAGGATTTTGGAACTCGCAGCTCTCGTAGGTATATGAAATTGAATGAGGTTAATTAAATCAGGGCTGTCTGTATCAAAATTTATAATTCTGAACATAAATATCAAGATATTGTATAGGTGCGAAATTTTGCAGCAAGTTCCAGAGTGGTGGATACTTTCAAAATCGCTCTGGTGAAAGACCACCATTCAGAATCAAACGTTGCTAGAAATGGTTTAGCCGTGTTTGGTGACCAGATCGGAGTAACCGGGTTCTTTCCCACCTTCCTTTTCCCAATCCTCAGTACATTCAGCCTCACAACATACTCCAATTAGAGATTCCATAGTCCCATTGACTCGAGACAATTAGAGCAGTAGGGACTCTGGTAAGATATCCACAATATTTTTTTTAATACATTAAAATCGACAATAAAAAAATATGCTCATTAACAAAATCTTTAAAGACTATTGGAAAAATAATCGTTGTTTCTTACCCTTTTTTTACAGGGGTCATAATGTCGACTGTAAATAGGTAAAATCCTTTAAGCCAAAAAATAAAAAAACTTTACAGCAGATGATAAAAGCGGATATTTTACTATGAGCGAAACTAATTTCAAATCTTGATTTTTGTATGAGAGTGATTTTTTTTCCCTGAAATGATTAAAAATTTTGCATTTCCATTTAAAACATTATGAGATATGAGGTTTCACTCATTTCACCGATAGTTGTTTTTTAAAAAAAAACAACAATAAATGGATTACTATCATGTAGTTTTTAGTATGAAAAATACCCTCTTTGAACTAAAATGATTTTGCCATTTTGCCAATTAAAAATTATTGTTCATTTTAACACCACTTAAAAGTAAGATTCCCAAAAATTGTATCGTAAAGGGATTTACCTATTTACAGTCGATATGCTAATAGGTGGCTTTTTAAATGCACTTTATGTCAAAAAGATAAAATTATACCTTTTTGATCCCAAATTGTTTTTTATGTTGTCGTTAGTCTCGTGGTTAGGATGATATACTAGCAGCCGGTTATTGAGTATGTTTGAAAATCAATGCACGTACCAATCAACTTATTTTTCAAGACAAGCAATTGATGGTAAAAACCGGAAACTTGTCTGTATTAATAATTGTTAATAAACAGGATACAAAACATAATTATTAAATTAATAAAATTGTGGATGAGTGTAAGATATAATTAACCACGTATTTTAATATATATATGTACGAATCAATAGGAGTTTTACCTACAAAATGTGATTTCAAAGAGGGCTATACTATAATTTTTTAATTTTTTTTTTTAAATTTATCACAGCCCTAGCATTATTTCCTAAGGTTGGCAATTGCACACTGCGCAGGGGTGGGTGGGTCGCTGGTAAGCAGTGCAGTGTGCAGGGTTGTCACAAGCACGCGCCCCCGAACGCCCCCGATATCAAGTGTCTTAAAACAGTTATGAGCCTGGGGCAAGTGTATTTGACATCACGTCAAGGCGTGTGGTTTTGCAAATGCGATTTGATGTAATGGCAATTGGGTTGCAGCAGTTAGAGGGACGATTATGGATTATGTTGACACTAAGTTGTTTATCGATGTTGGTGTTGAAACAATAATTAATATTCTCGTATAGTGGAAAAGTTGCCTGACAAACTCAGAAAATATATTCCTTCGAAACATCACGTGGTTACATTTACTTTAATGAAAAATTACCGGATTATTTTTACCATCCGAATAATTCAGTATTCATTTTATTTATTTACTTCTATACTTGTACGTGCAGTTTGCAGGTACACAAATTCAATAAATGCAACATAATGCAAATAATATTCCTGACGTAAACACGATGGAGGAGTATAAAGTAGTAATGAACTGTATATAAATGGTTTTGTTGTAGAATTTCATGAACACCTCACTAGGAGAACCTGTGCTGAGGTGTTCGCGTGTTTTAGACAAAGTGTTATTGTATTTATTAAAATTATTAAGGCGATGCAATGGGAAGTAATGCAAAATCGTGTGTTTTCGATTTGACAATTTGTTGGCCTAGAAATATCATAGGTGATTGAATTAAATACAGCAAGTAGATCACACCTTTTTATTTCATTTAACCGTGCACTTTTTTGGTATGTCTTTTTATAAGCTTAGAAAAAAATAAAGTATGAGACATTAAAAAAATGTTTAAAGCGCAAAATCTCCTACTTAGGAACACCTTTTCCCATATTTTCGTATTGTTCATTGTGGTAAATGAAGTTTTTTTAGAATATGACCATAAAACATTTTAATAATTAGGTCTGAGCTTTACAGAATTGAATAAAACACGCATTTTGGTGATCTTTTTTTGCTGAAATCGAAACATGCGGCCGATGTACAGCGGGATTTTCAACCTTGTCGCCACCTGCATAAGGAGCGCGTGATTTCGTTAAAATTTTAGCCGGTGAATGGCCTTAAACCGTAAAGTCGATTGCTCTGAACTCCTGCACTTAATCAGCCCATACATACCTAAACGAACTATTAGACAAACAACATTACTATTTTACGTATGTATGTCCCGTTCTAACTACAGGTTGCATTCCCCAATTCAACAAATAAACAGTATTTGTAACAATACTTAAATGATATGGATGTATTTGACAATAATCTGCAAACTTGGAAAATTTAAAAAAAAGTGTGAAGGAATTATTTTTTCCCAGTTTATAAATAATTGTTGAATACAATTTTATACATTATTTATCTATTTGTTATTAATATTAACATTGACTTTGTGGATTTAAGGAATATTTTATTATTTATATTTTCTGTTCCTTTATATTCTTGTGCATTTTTAGCTTTGGTACAACTGATTTTTATTTCCAGTGTAATTAACTTTTGTTCATATTTTATGTGATTTAAAAAAAGATGTACTCAAATGTAAAAGCCCCCTGGGCGTTTAAATAAATAAGTATGTTAGGTTAGAAACGGTTGTAGAACATAATAATAGTATAATGGATATAACAATGAA
Source organism: Halesus radiatus (assembly GCA_022606495.2). NCBI lineage: Eukaryota > Metazoa > Arthropoda > Insecta > Trichoptera > Limnephilidae > Halesus > Halesus radiatus. Next base: position 139,795 of record JAHDVE020008340.1, read on the forward strand.
GTGAAAATAACAAAATGAAACAATTTAGATAGAAAATACCAAAAAAATATAAAAGTGAATTTATACTATTTTAAAATATTACTAATTTATTTATACAGTAATAATCCCTTAGAAAGTAGATTTATCATTATACATAATTAATATTTTTGTGTTATATTTGGTTTGGGGTAATTAGGTTTCAAGAAAATTGTGTGGTTTTATTTTTGATCCACTCTGAAACATGTTTAATTTTTTTTATTTTGTATTTGGAGTATTATCTGCAGGTTATTTAAAAAACGAATGCATTCGGAATAAAAAATGTATATAGCATTTTGGTCTCCAGCGACTTTTTTTTTACTTTAAAATATTTAAAAAAAAGTTAGTCGGTATTAATAATTAGTATCGCCAGGACGTTCGAAATTGAAAAACTAAAGAAATAAAAATCTTCAAAAATTTTACACACGACCGAAATGCTATTTATATTTTTTACTACAAATAAGCTCAGGAATCATTACTGAAAGTTTGTCGGGTACTTCCTGATATACCTTGTATAAGGCATAAGTTCGCCATTTGGAAGCACTTTTTTTTATAAAGATTTTGACATGTTGGAAAAACTTGTGAAGTTATAATTAATAATATCCTTTCGCGAATAATTCACGACTTTTAAACTACGAATCATTTATTTTTAAAGAAAGTTTGTTCATGTTACCTCTTAATAACTTGTAAATTTTTTCTGTGAGGAAGGGAAGGATGATCGGCAAAAACGCCTTGGTGGATTTTCTTCCCATTTACCTGGTTATAAAGGAAACAACAGAAACCATCTCGAACAAAAACTAAGCGTATTCTTACTCAGCTCACTATTCCGTTTTATATATTTTTTTTAACTATTTCATTAAGTGCTTTTTTATCTAGTTTTCTTCCGATTAAAGAATAAAGTTCTTATTTCTGGCTGATAATGCGAGGTGGATAAAATATGGCATCCGCGGCAGGGCACAAGGGGGATTTGCATTAATTGCACATAAAGTATCCTGTAAAAGCTGTTCCGGACAAAACGCACGGCAGGGGTAAAACCACCCTAACAAAAACGCCACGCCCATCACTGTGTGGATAAAAGTTAAGTTTACAGTTTCGTGAAGCTTTCTCGGAAAATGAAGTCATTAAAGCTCATTATATGAGGCATATGACACATGGCAAGTACCTACCACCCTTTCCAACAATTAGGATGGCAGATGGTATAATTCACCACTTCATAACAAGAAGATAGAAGTACAGATGTATTATTTAATCGATTAAAGCGAACAAACAAAACTGGCCAATTTTTCAAACGTATTCATTCTTGGAATTTTATTTAATAGAATGTTTTCATTTTTGTCATTTTTATCGTGAACTTTTATGTTCTCCTTTGTAAAATTACTTAGTACTTTCAACCATTTTCCTTAATAATATTTACTATTGTACTGAGATGTGTAAAGGGCGAGTTAATTTTTGTTGTTGTTGCGAATATTGACTTTATTTAAATAAAGAAAGCTCTCGATTTAGATCAGGATAAAAATGTTTTATTTAATTTTACAATACACCTCACCATCGCTTATCATCCTTTTAAACATTGCTTTTCAAAAAGCACGCACCCGTTTTTTGATTAATACAATAAGTATTTACACACTAGCCTAATCCCCCAAAGAACCTCCTGATGATCGCTGATTATATTAAAAAATCGCGTGTCACGGCTACTTTGCGCATAGGACGGAGAGGATAGACGTCGGAGGCTTTGTGGGGTGTGGGGAGGCTTTAAGGCCGGGAGTCCCGAATAATAAATGGCATGACATCTCACCCTCTCGGCCTACATAATGGCGAATAGAATGGCCGAGGAAGAATCAGAATGCTTTGTAATTTAAATAACACCGAAATGTGTGCTTTTCGAAAAAAAATAACGCGGGAAGGAGAAGAAGATTAGGGTTTTAGAAAGATTAATGGCGAACATGGCATCGGTGATACGCAAAAACTCTATTTATAATGATATGAGATTGTCTTTGTAAGTGTGTGTATTTTTTTATGTAAACTTAACAAAGATTTATTTAAGCAGGATCCAGAAGAGACATCTTTTTGAGTAAAATTGTTTATCCTCTTCCTCAGGCTTAAACACATTTTGTTTAACTGCGATTCCGATTACTTGTCAATGACATTATATTTTTGAAGGAGTTTGTGGTTTAATTATCACAGTATTATTCCATATTATAGGTGCATCACACACGTGGTTTGTTATTACTTACTTTACATCTGTAGTTTATTATAATTTTTAGTATTTTAATCTGACATTGGTTTTTGACAGAGGTAGTTTACACACATCGGAATTTCGTCAATTCGGTTAATTTAATTGCAATATTATACCACAAATGAATCATTAATAATGCTTGCAGTCAATACTAACATAATATTGTTTTTTTTTTTGTTAAAATCACGCATATATCGATATTTCTAAATGTTGTCGTTCGCTTAACGACAGTTGCCACCTGAGAGAACTGGAGCCGCATTTAAGCGAGAAGTCTTTAAGCTTAAGGCAAAGGTTAAGGAATTTTCCTTAAAAGGAACCAGAATAGGACTTCAGCATATAAACACATTTCCAAAGACAAAAACAAATGAAAGAGAAGTAATTAAACTGGCACGGTTGACATTTTCCACTTGAGAACGTATCGCTTCTATGACTCGTTCTTGTTTTCAACAGGTCGGCTGTGGAATTATTTTCCGGCCTCTGTGTTTCCTCCCTCCTACAATATGGGTCTCTTCAAGACCCAGGTTCACTCCTTACTATCCTTTAAAATACCCTCCATACAGCATCCCCAAAGATGATATAGGTGTCCTGTGTGGAGTTACTGTTAAAAAATAGAGCTATCGAAAACAGATTTGTAAAGGCTCCCCTAAAGGAGCATACTTATTACAACGATAGAAAATAAACGACTAACAAAAATATCTATCAATGCAGCATAACAAGCACGCGGGGGGGAGACTAGCACAATCGCCACGTGGCTATTCAAACCTGGTCACCAAACTCGGCGAAAGTCATTTCAAGTAACGTTTCATTTCCGAATGGTATCTACCAATCCTCTAGAATTGTATCGCCAGCGATGATGATGACGAATCATTAAAATTTTATTTTAAGTTTATAACGTAACTAGGTACAGAAAACATCTCACTGTCGGACTTAAATCTAATTTGAAACCAAATCATCATTGTTAAAGTTGTAGATTACATCGAAAGCATTATGTTTTATTTTTATTATTTAAAAGACTAGTAGGAAATGGCGGTTCGTGGTCTTATTGGAAGTTCAATAAAAAATTTCATCTATGTAAAAAAATACTGTGTTGCTCTTTTCCAAATTATATATGGTTTTCCTTAGATCTCAGGGAATTTCATCACATCACTGTGCCAGAAATTATAGACCTTGCGGCAAGAAACAATTAGGCGATTTATTGAAACGTCTGTGGCTAATGAATAATATAATGTCTTAGGTTGCAAAAATAGTTTCATATGCGACAATCACAGTTTACTTAAGAAATATTACTGTTCGGTTTTTTTTTAAATGTAAAAGTATCATTTTCAGTAATTAACTACTGTTAAAAACAAAATAATTAAAAATTGCTTTGTAATCACCACACTATTAATATATACATATCAACGTGTTTCGAAAGTGGAGCTTTCCTCTTCAGGAATATACAGAATACTAAGTATATTAATACTTGTGTTAATAATGACTTAAAACACGGTAATCACAGAAAAAAAAAACTTTTGGTCTTTGAAAAATACAATTCCATACAAAAATCTTCACATGGCTGCGCACCCGCTCACGGTCGCCTTGTAGATTCCGAAGGATTTCACCCTCGGTTTGGTTTGCCACCGAAGCGCCACGAGAATGACAATGTATGAACTATTTCTTAGGACATAAAGCCCCATGGACGATATTCACGATGTCATACGAGAATATAATTCTATTAAGTGAATGAAACACGTTGTTATAAACCACGAATATATTTTATTTTCACCAACCGGTTTCGCTTATCTCAAGCTTCATCGGGGTAAATATAATAACGGGTTATTTACAGGGTAAATATAACTGGTTATTATATTTACCCTGTGTAAGTTGTGGTGAAAATATAATATATTCGTGGTTTATAACAACGTGTTTCATTTACTTAATACAATTTCAAACCACAAAGTGATGGCTTCTTATGAAAATAGAATATAATTCATTTCGCTCGTTCTTGAACTGTATTGCCTACACGGAAGGGGGGATATTTTAGCACCGAATTTGAATAGCGCACTGTTTATAGTGTGGTAAAAATATGAAACATTTTTGTATAATTTTCTTATCGTTTTTGTGTGAGTTCACTGCATAAACGCACATTAGAGAAAACCGTTCTTGCCAGTAGTAGTAAGCACAGACGAGAAAATAACTATCGATCCACTTGCAAGTATTTACGTTTCCCACCATTTCCTCTCACAACAAATATGTAAAGTACGAATTAAGTCCGCTGTACACAATCAGTTGCATCTTAACATCACATCGCTGCCAGGTTAAGATGATTTAAAGCAAGTTCGTGCATTATTTCGAATGATACATCGTATTTACGCGAGGGGCTTCGCCATTCCGCTGTAAATCTCAAAGCGTTTAAATAATCCCCTCTCCCACGCATGTGCGGTTTGACAATGTAAAAAATATCCAGCGTAATTATTATGAATTTTCTGTCAACATATTTATTGAAGCGATAACTCTTCGCGTTATTTAACTCACTTGGCATCCCATGGGTCATTGAGTCGCCGATTCACTCTTCACTTCCCTAGATTTTAACTTGAAACGATCAGGTATTCGCTCATTACCTATTTACAATGCTTTTTACGTCGAGCTTTTATCAAGCAGTTTTATTCACTTCTCCGTGAATTATTTTTTTCCCCTGCAGAAACATAGTTATAAAAATAATTTCATTGATGCGCTTTGTCCCTCGCGTGATTTTGAAGAATGTGTGTTTATTTTCTCTGCTAAACAGAAACCTTTTCGATTCGTTATTATTTGCGTGACGTGTGTACTTTTAAATGCATGACCCGGAATCTCTACTTTCAAAGTCAGTGCTAGAACCTGTTCATCTGAATTTAAAACCAAAAATTCCATTAAATGATTCAATGTGTAGAAGTGTCGACTTGAAGTGATACCAAGCTCCACTTTATTTTACCGGATCATCAATCATTAAGAATAGTTTCTGCGTGTTTTAATAAATTACCAAGAAAATTATGATAAACGCGACCACCGCTATTGACTCTAGATCCAGACCTTAGAGTTATTGACTTAGAATTTCATATGAAACACCTTTAATATTTACAGATATGAATGTTTCTATTGTACGAACCTGTACAGATAAATTACGGCGACCGCACGGTCGAGTCGGTAATCCGTAGACATTAAGCCTCCATGAGAAATCGCCGTCCCGTCCGCGAGAAGAAATATTGTTTAAAAAAGCAAAAAGGTTGGACCGCGTATTCAAGAAAGGCCGGGTATGTATTTGAGTTTTTAAACGTCAATTATCTCTCTTTATCCGGCCGCTTATTAAAGATGAAATGCTATATTGATTGAGGTGCGCGCATGATTAAGCGTTCGGTAGCACGGACTGACGTGCTCCACAATGAGATGAAGTCTGAGATACGAGATAGTCATGACCCAGGAACGAGCTGCCAGAACAAAGGGGCCATAATAAAATAGAAGAGCCAACAATGCAGACTGACGGAAGAACAAAGTGGAGGAATATCGTCAAGTGGACCGGCCACGAATGATAGAGAAAAAAGTTTTGACCGACGAGAAAAATTATTTTTAAAATAAAATAAATTATCACCCCATTATTTTTTTTTAACTCATATTCAACCAAACGTCGTCAAATTACTGTGAAAAATGAAAAAAACTATTTTGCGGATCCTTTTGGACCTTCATTGATTTAATTCTTTTTTTATTGGGAAAAGATGCATTGTCATCCAAAAAATGGTTTCATCTTTAGTGACTTTTGCGAACAATGTGTGAAAATATACTTTATTCAACGTTTCTTTTAATAAATTTTAGATTCGATAAACACATTTTGCATCCAAACTGTTCTCACTTATATACCCACCATTTTTTATCACGTGTTTGAGTTTTGGATTAGCAAATTTGAATACCTAATGTCATAAAAATATAAATTTCGTGACCTAGAAAACTTCTTAAAATTTACAACTATCATATCAGACATATTATGTTTTGACTACATACAATGACAATAGTAACTATATTTTTGTAGCTTTATTTTCCTTATTAGAATCATCAAATATTGCAACCATATTGTAAAAAAATAAGAGAATAATAAGTTACTTGTATGAAGGTACAATGTATCTACACAACAGTTCCATTGACTCGTCTTCAGGTCGTGCAAACTTTTGTATTTAAGGTGTGAAACTTCAACAACCACAATTCATAAAGGTTCAAAAGGTTAATCCCAGTTTTTATCACAGACGATTATTAAGCATTATTCTTTCATCGCCATTATAGGCAGACAATCAAATCTGTTTAACTTCACTGCTAAATGTTTGTACACAAGACGTATTTGTTCATCTTGCCTAATAGTAAATGCATTGTTTGTATTTCTTTTTTTATTACATTATTAAGAAGGTTCTTTCCATTCTTATGATGACATTAATATACCTACGTAATTTTCAAAATGTTCGTTTATTTGCGTGCTTAATTTTTTTTTCATTCAACATATGACCTATGGCTCACACAATTTAAGATTGAGGCAGGTTTATCAAGTGTTTTATTGAGGTGTCGTAAATATTTTATACAAAAGCCATGCGTTACTTGTAATTGCAGTACGTAACTTTGTTGACGAAGTTTTGAATTCTTGTTAGATTTTAAAATAATATTGGGCGCCACTGCTGGATCCATGCTTTCTAATATGCTTAGGGTGTGCTTTCTGATGGTATGAACCTGCCCACAAATATATTATTGTTAACTACTATTGAAAGTTTCTATCATCGTATCTGGATCTGTCACAATCCATCTTCGTTAAAGTCTCAGCGAAGACCTAATTAATTAATAATTGTGACGATGTTGTGTCTTGTCAGCGTCCCAACAACTACACCGAATATTAAATAATAACAACAAGCACTCATACGAAATACCCCGACATAATGTGTACTCGGAATACTACTCCTCGATAGGAAAACATCCCATAAGGATTATACAGATTACTCAACCAATTTGAATATTTCTCATCGCTATTGTTATCAGTCCCATTCAACTACAAATCAAGTATTGTCTATTCAGGAATGACTTCCCCCACATAGGTTCCACCACCTACCTAATTCCCGTCTACTTCCTTCATGCTTCTTACCAAAGCCTGATCTACTGAGATAATAAATAACTCGTAAACTTCCTCATCTACATATCCTCTCGATTGAAGATTTCACTTTCAGAATATTAACTGCATCGTGGTTTAACGTACATTAAAATATGTAAATTTCTGCATACTATGGACATATAATATTATACAGATGTACATATACGAGTTGAGTCACCAAATCATTGCTAATTGCCGGATATCGTGCTTCTGCAATGCACAGAGCAATTTTCTTTTTCACTAACTGATGACTTATTAAGACCAAAAATATCGTTATGTCTCTACCATAGAATAAATAATAAAGAAGAACTTCAGTGTTCCCTATCTAGTAACGTAATGAATGTGATTGTTGTATATTTTGATTTACAACAGCATGGAATTTTCTGATGTACTATATTTGACTAATATTTGATAACATTCAATTTAATATATTTTGTTTTTTTTTTTCATTCTGCTTCAACACTTTTTTAAAATTTCAAGTTCATGACAATAATATTCTTTGAGCACATTCACCTCCCAGTTGTAATAACGACACTTGTGTTTATTCGGGTTAGTTATCGAGCTATATCTATTCGGTGTAAAATGTTCGGAAGAATAACCCGACAGATTATAGTCCTTCGGAAGCTGTATAGCACCCACGCTCCGTGGACCGCATTCGCGGTGGTCAAAATAAGATGCTCCCGTGTTTCATTATTTGTCGACTAAATTACGAGCCATTGCCAAGTGTTGAACTATTTTCCTTGATATTGAGGCATCATTTGGTAAAAAATATTTTTATACCTATCTAAGAAAAATATTTCCTTAAAAAAGTTGGCTTTAGTTGATATTAGTGATTAGCGATGACATCTGAATTTTGTCGCCATTATTTTGCTACTTCTTCGCTCTATCCGAAGTACGTTTAATATATTTACAACATAATTCCTGGCAAAATTATAGATGTTCAAAGAATTTAAATATTATTTTCTGCCAACATTATAGGTATTCAATCTTTTTCGAATCAACATTAAAATAGTTTAATTTTTGTCATGGTTTTAAAACATGTAAATATGAACAAAAGTAAGTATGTGGCTTCCACGTTTCACAAGCACTGTAAAAGTTAGCTCTCTTCAAGCGCGGGTTTAGCCGGGAGCAACGATTTAATAACGCTTTAAATTAGCGTTGATTGTGTCGTAAGTTATTTGCAAAACACCGTTAAAGCAACCCTCGCAGCTAACCTCACTCTCGGCCAACCAACCAACTCTTCAGGTAGGTGGCTCTCCCCTCGCAGACTGCCAGCAAGCAAACCCGAACTTATTTTATAGCGATGATTATGTTAGTGATTTTATTTATTATTATGGTGTAAACGACTGTAATGTAATTAAGAAAAATATCTTTTTTTAATTTCCATAACCGGAGTACTAACGAATGGCAATTGACAATAGCATTTACGTCATTGTAAAACAATTTACACAAACATGTGATCATTAGATAAACAGATTTTAATGGTAAGTGCCTCAAAGAATAACAGTTTCTATTATTTAATTGATTGATCTCCTAAGAAAATCGATTTTTACCGATAATATTAACTTAACATTTTAAACTGCGTACACATTAAAATTAGGTAAGGGTAAAAAATCATGTAAGTCCTAACCTAATCACAGTTTAATAATGGCTTTAAACGCTGAAACAGCTGTCATAATAGTAATAAAAAATACTGCACAAAATAATAACAACATCAATAAATTTGATTTATTTTAATTTATTTTAAGTTCTGCGATTCAAACACAATATTGACATAAAATATATCGGTTTTTTTAAAGTGCTATTTAGTTTTTTGTGGATGATTATTTACTTTTTCTTTTCTACTGAGCTGTTTTCCAATATTTTTGGATCAGCAGTCTAAATACATGATATTTAATAATAAAAGCAACTATTATCTCTCATCGTGCCTAAAATAATATTTCTTTTGTTGGTTAAATTAATGTGCAACTACAAGTTAATTGGAATAACTTATCATTTTACTTCCTGAAAGATGAATTAGGGCAATTCCTATATCAAGTAAATAGAACTGTAAAAATATTTTCTATATTCAGACAGCTGTACGTGTATTATGCTGTATAATAACACTCAATTTCCATAAACCAAAATCTTGCAATTTGTATTTTAGCATACATTTAATGAATAATTTTTTTTCACACCTTATAATAGCTATAAATAACATATTACGATGCAGCCCGTCAAGAGAGCTCGACACAATGTCAACTAAACGTAATTTCAACATTTTCGTGCAGCAAACGGTTACATAAGTCAGTAGTAAATTACCAATTTTCCAACAAGCTGTACGACATTTGAATTAACCTGTCTACATATTTATAATATTTATTTTTATTGACCAAAAATGACAACAAAATATATCTTTATATGTATTTGTAGATCAGCTGTACTAAACTTATGAAAAAAAAATTAAAACCGCGTGTTATTTCGAACTCCCTTATATTTCACTTTATTTTTAAACTATTGAAAAATTTAAAATATTTTTGTCTAAATACCAATAGTTCAGTCAATTCTAAAAATCTCCATAACTCATGCTAGAAAGTATGTTAAGAGGAACGGCTGCGCTGCCTGTTTCATACATAACTTAATTTTGGATTTGAGGCCAAAATACCCATCTAAACTGAATAATATATTTTTTTAATTGAAGGTTAAGAAAATATCTAGTACATCTGAGAAGTATTTTATTTTAAATTATGAAGTACGGTTATGAAAAAAAATATTTATTCATAATTTTTGTGGTAACTTAGACAATTTTTTGCTGATTTATTATATTATTATACAAAATTATAATAATTGCTATGTTAATATGATTACGTAAATAAAAATATAAAAACAAAATATAAAAAAACCTATTTTCGGGTTAAAATTATGTACGGCAAATTTGTGTTCCAATGTAAATTGGTCGTTTTTAAATTAATTTAAAGTCCGTAATAATATACATATATATATATATATATATATATATTTAAAAATATATATATAAAAATATATATATATATATTTAAAAATATATATATATATTTTTAAATATTATATTTCATTATATTTTCAAAGTAGATGGGGTTAAACTCTTTTTTTACATCACCTTTAGGGCCGTAATAATTGTTAAAGGTGCCTCTAAAATCGTGAAAAATCAATTCCTTTAATGGCCTGTAAAACAAAAATACATAAATTACTTCTAATCCGTACTCGATATTTAAAATACTTTTTGATGAAAAAAAAAGATCATCAGCTTTAGGCGAGTATTTTTTCCTCAAATCAAAAATTAAGTTTTATATGAAACAGGCCACGCAGCCGTTCCTCTTAACCCTTGAAAATAATTGCGTTGGCCTAGAAATTGAAGACAGAAAAACTCTGTTATTTCCATGATTCTTTCATAATTCACCTTCTTTGTTGCAAATCATCCTGTTCAAAATTCCTTGCTGTAGACTCGAAATCATTGAATTTCCTTTCCTCAATCAACATTCTACTTATTATGGGTACCATTCTCTACTGTCTAGAATGTCAATACTTGTTAACTCAAGCCAGGGACTAATAAAGATTGTTACATGTCTAAATGATTTTGGTTGGTTTAACTACGAAGAATATGTTTTAAAAAGTCTAACATCATGGTCTCTACCAAGACTTTGTCTTGGATGTTTTCTCGAATGTATATTTTAAAGATTTCTTCATTCATGTATTTATGCATTTGCTGTTATTTTTCTGTAGCTCTTGTTTATCTCATTGCGAGTTGTATGTTTTGTGTAATCGAACCATAGTCCGCATACAAATAAATAAATTAATGATCAATAACCTGGTAGGTAAGACTCACGGTTAGCAGTCTGATGTATCGAGTTCGATACTCAAAGCTAGACTTATTTCCTTTTCAGCACAAGTTATGCTTCAAAACAAGATATCAATAACGTCAACATTCTAAATATTAGGATTTATGGCTAAATTTTCTAGGTGAGTTTTCCAAGTCTTATAATATTTTAAGAATACAATGTTAAAAATGACTGGTTAGTAGCTGAGAGGGTATTGCGTTGGGTTCCTACCCAATTCAACCATCTACTTGCTAAATCCTCCGTCATAACACAAGCAACATTTTCTTCTTAATAATGATGGAAGTACGAGAAATTTAAATACATATTGCCAGGTTATTCGGGATCGGTGAACGTTTCTCTTTAAAAAAAAATGTTTGTAAAAATAATGTCGATATTGACAATATAAGAAAATGAAAAAATAATGTGATATCTTGTCTCCTGAAATCGAGGTAGGTTTTATAGAAGTTAAATTAAATCAGAATCTTTCAATATCGTGCCACCTCACACGGTGGGACTTTAATTAAAAAAGCCCCCTTTACAATCAATTTCCAACGGTTTTCTTTGGCGAAAAATTAAAATTGCATTAAAAAAACGTTCGATCCGCCGGAGCAAGTGACACCGCATCTTGAGTGGCCCATTGTGCATCCGTCACAATCCCCGACACACGGCCCGGCGGTAGACATTATTTTACGAATACAATGGCGATGTTATTTGTGGATGTAAATGACATTTATTTATCTAAAGCGGGTAGGGGCGTCAAATGGGATTGGAGGGTGTGAAGAACTATCTACGTTTAGAGAATTAAGGCGATGCAATGGGAAGTAATGCAAATACATGTGTTTTTGGATTGAAAATTCGATGGCATAGAACTATCATAAATAATTTAATTAAATATTGCAAGTAGAACAAACCTAGGCCTATCGTTTAACCGGTCATTTTTTAAACGTCTCTTTATAAGCCTAGAAAAAAATAAAATATCAGACCTAAAAAAATGTTTAAAGTGCAAAATCTCCTACTTACGAACTCCTTTTCCAATATTGTTGAATTGTTCATTGTGACAAGGGAAGGTTTTTAGAATAAGACCGTAAAACATATTTAATATTTATGCATTAGCTTTAAAAAATAAAATAAAACACGCATTTTTGTAATGTTTTTTTTTCCGTAAATCGACACATGCGGCCGGTGTTAAGCGGGAATTTCAACCTTTACACCGCCTGCATAAGGAGTGCGTGATTCGTTAGAATTTTTGGAAGTGGATCGCTTTAATTATGTTTATATAGCGAATGAAACGAATTGATAGAAATTTCTATTTTTATATATTTTTTTTAAATCAAGCACACCCGGGTTAGAAATAGCCAGACAATATTATAATTGCCCCTTTCATCAATATAAGAAGAAAATGTTGCTTGTGCAATGATGGAGGACATATCTAGGAAAGGATTGAACCCGCAACGCCCGATTGGGAATGTCGCAAAGACCACTCGGATACTAAGTATTTATGTTTTTTTTTTGCGTCTTACGTTCTTCACACGTACTCGTATACATAATGCTATTGTGATTGTAAACACTGAATAAGTGCAAAGTCTCCATATCGCCACCATAATTAGTAATTTACGTAAATTTTTTTTCACAAATTAAGATATAAATACCACCTTTTAGCATGTTTTAAAACTACATTTTATTACGAAAACTTCATACCTGTAAAATGATCATAAATTAGCAAAAAATCAAGTAAAATAAAAAATAATAAATAAAAAGAAACAAGAATTTTTTTTAATGTAAAACAAATCTATTATCTTCAATGGATGTGTAGTTATTTTGTGGTGTTATTAATAAAATAATTAATTTCAAGTATTTTGTTTACACCACTGTTTAAAATATAAATATCAACATGTTTCTAAAGCAATGCTCTCCTCATCGGGACACAGTATACTGTGGATATTATTTTATTAAACTGTGTGTCAACAAAATACTTTATATTCATTTTGTTAAATTAATTTTATTTTTGTGACAGCTAGTTCAGTGTTCAGAATCATTTTAAAACAGTCTTTGAAAATTGGTTTGAACACCGACACATTTATCACAAAATATATATATACAAAATAAAATAAAATGTTGCAGAATAATAATAACATTATTAAATTTGATTGTCTTTATATTAAAAAAAAAAATAATAATACAGTTCAACTAATTAAACCCAATAACAATTAATAAATAAGGAATTAAAATGTTATATTTTCATATGAAGCGGTAACTTGGTGGTGTGACATGATAATTTAAAAAATAAAACAATAACTTTGTTTTACATCACTTTTATTTATACTTATAATTACACTGAATTATTTGGGGACCGGGTTCTAAAAAGTTTGAAAATGAACAGTTTTTGTATCTCCTGTAAGGTTACCAAAATGGTAACTAACTAATTAACGAGGAAATTATAAAAAAATATTGTGAAATATTGCACACCTATTACAAAAATTCAGATGCAGACCCGCTAGGTGACGTTATCCGGCACGATCTAGAAATTCTATTTATCTGTGTTTCTGTTTACTCATTATTATTTAAGAATTGTGAACGTAGGATAGTCTTGTACTGGGTGTGCGATAAATTCATTTTATCTTTCATACTATGACATCTAAAAGTGGGCTGTTTGTAGTGGGTGAGGGAAGGAGTTGGGGAAATAAAATGAGATAGGTACTTCTAAACCTTGCCTTTTCCTATCTCCTAAAACCATTTCAAGCAATGCTATCTTCCGATTTTTTTTAGTATCTATCACGACGGTATCTACCACTCTGAAAAGAACTCGTAGGTACCTGTATTATAGTGAGTGAGTGGAATAATCCTATTTTAACATTAATTAATAAAAAACGGAAAATTGTATTTTCCCCACTTCTCAGTATATTTATAAGACCCAAACAATATAACACATTTAAATAAGTCAATAGCAGTCACGTCACTATAAAACAGTTAAAAAACATTGCCATTTAATGGGTAGAAAACAAATTTCATAGTACCTCACAGAATTGAGAACCTATTGTCAAAATTATTTTCTCAGTTTCAGTTATAGATTTCAGAGTAATAAATCATATTAGGTTCTAAATTTTTTATTTTTGGTGGGGGTAAATAGAACCATATAAATGAGTCCTCTCAACGTGGTTTAACCACAGTTTGAAAATGGCTTTAAACGCCAAAACAGCTGTCACAATACTAAAAAACTAAAATACTTGCAAAATTTAATAACAACATTATTAAATTTGATTTATTATTTTTTTTTAAAAACCTACATCATGTGTTATGATAGTGTTATATAGATTGCTCCCTTATTATGGATATAACCGGACTTGAAAACAATAAACAATCATGGCATTGCTAAATTGCTAATAATCACTGATTTATAATTAGATTTAGTCCGGCACTTCTTTCGTCAACAAGGCGGCGAGCTGCACAATGCGGTTCCCCGTTGCCCATGAATGTGAATGACATTTATTTATCTAGAATAGGATCCACCGCAGCCGTAGACGTAATAACTAGGGGTATTCAGTGTGGGGCTGTGTACTGTGTACTCATTTTGTTTATACGCCGGATTGACAAAGCCTCTGTGCCCTGTGTTAGTCGCATCAAGTTTTGATAGGCAAGCAGACTCGTGAGTGGCGGGAGGTTAGATACGAGGCTCCTCGCACAATATCTCCCCCCACAGAATTATCTGAAGGAAATTAAAAGAAAATATTTTCACAACCTTTCAAACGTGTGAAGGCGATGGTGCAGAAATGCTGTTATATCATGGATAATTATTGTAGGTACACAAGAATTACTATAAACAATTTTCATTTATTCTTCAATAAGCGCAAATTCATAATCAATTTTGGCAACATTTGAAATTAAATACTAATTATTATTTTGTATAAACCACTATTTTAATAAATAAATATCTACATGTTTCGAAACCAATGGTTCCTTCATCTAGATACAATGTATACTATAAATATACACATATAATCATGGACTAAGTTATAAACATAGACAAAATAATTATATTAAGTGGTGAGAGAAGGTTAATTATCTGGAATTACTGTAAAAAATAATTAACATGAAATTTTTTTTATAAATCCACAATTGTTATATTTATTATAGTTATATTTATTATATATATTAGAAACTATAAATTCAAATAAAATCTAGAAGCAAAAAAGGCACTTAAATAACAAAAATTATTCGGGATGATATTAACATTAAAATAAATCAAAGAATGTTTTTTAATAATTGTTACCTTCTGAAATGGTGGTGTGTTTGGTTCCTACCTTAATTGCTATTTATCCAGTCCTTACCTTCCTAAACCCAACACAACGTTTTGAAAAATGAAACACTCGGTGATCAGTGATCTGACAGTAATTGTTTAAAGTGCTCTTTTACTCGGAGAATAAAATACGACTTTCGAGGAGCATGTTCGGCCCCTACATTATTTGGTAAGTGTTTGTTTATCCTAGCTCCTTTGAAACCTTAAAACAATCAACCAAAGCCATCATTATAATTGTCGTTATTTACAGTTCACAAACAGTTTTTTACATGCGAAACCCCACAATTTCTGGCGGGTAATTATCGTATGTAACATCGTATAACAATAATATTCAATTGACTTTCAACATTTGTTTCTCCTCCTCCTCCTCTTTAAGTCCTCCATTACGACACAAGCAACATCTTCCGCTTACTGTTATGGTAGTAGGAGATTTTCAAATTATTACAAAAGTAAAATTACGGTACATTAATCCAGATAATTGGAAAAGTGGAGAAAGAAGTTTTATCTTAGAGCAATATGTACAACCAAAATCTATGATATATAAAAATGAATGTTTGTCTGTGTGCCCTCGATTTTCTAGAAAATTACTAGATCGGTTTCGCTGAAAATAGCACAGTTGTTCTTATTAGTGCCGCGAGGGTTTATAGAGTAGTTTGAATGAAATCCTATATTTAAAACTGTTGCTATAACTTTTTAAAATTAGAATGAAAAACATTGAACCCGCCATGTTCTATTAAGGTTAGCCCATAGATATACCGCTCTGGTTAGCCGCAGATTACATATTCAAAAGAAGAAGGTTTATTTAGGTAGAATATTTTCAAAATGGAGAACACATGTAGGTGCCTACATAAGAACTTTATTATTTAGACATCTTTTGAAAAAATAAATGTTCGGATTGAAATAAAATTTTCGAATAAATGTTTCTTTATTTCTTTGCTTAGAGATAGTAATAGTCGTCACAATGCATTGCTTTTTCGTGCAAGGCCGGGTACACATCAGCTAGTATTATATAAATAGATAAAGCAAATTATTTGTGATGTGTTTATTACATACGAGTATGTTTTCGTATTTTTGTGATTTTTACAAGTTCGATTATGTTACCTAGTTGAATGATTTGTTTATCTTTGGGAAAATACGCCCTTCGTCAATTAATTTGACTAAAATATTGACTTGATATCCTCTTTCCACAGGAATGGCGGCCTCCCAGATGTCCCAGAGCATGTCCTCGTACTACGGGCCCGCCTACGGCTCGATCAGCGCCGCCTCCATGGCCGCCGCCGCAGCCGCCGCCCAGCAGAACGCCATGTCCGCCGCCCTCACGGCACCCGCCCAGGTATTTACACCACACTAAGCACCCTCTATGATATATAATTGTTTTTAAACACTTACAGTAAAATATTTATTTAATATATCCGCGATATTTTCTCTCTTCCCTCACAATCCTCAATAATAACCAGATCTTTAATACAGTACACCCTTAATATCCCATTAAAGTATATCACCCACGAACGAATACATTAGTACTATGCAATCAAACTGTATAATCATATGCCTAGATCATTGAAACACTCCGCAGAAAATACTCTAACACATATAATCAAACATAACGTTTCGGTCTGGATAAAAACAAAAGGTACAGATTTTTAACCCAAAACCATTTACATTAAATATAATAATTATAAATATATTTTTTTATATAAATTCACAGCATTACAAATACAGTACTATATCGAAAACACGTGAAACACTATAACATTTAAAACATTTATAATACACATCATTCTTAGTTTACACTGCACAATCTATATATTTACTAATAATTAAATATTGTTTCATTTGTAATTGAATTTACCTGCCAAACAAATAGAAGTGAATAAATTAATTTCGCGAAAAGGATTGGTTCATTATGTGAAATTAGACCCATCCTTACAAATTTGATACGGTCCGCTGATAGCTTCACTGTTACATGGTTATGAGACGAAGGAACAGGTTACAAGTGAGCTATTGGCGGTATGAATTTTCCAGGTGTAGCAAAAGTTATTTATGATTATGTGATTTTTGATCTTACTTCAATATAACGCGTTTTATAATGGGTAGTCATTTTTGGTAAAAAATAACATATTAATTCCGGGCAAACTGATTACTCAAAGCGGAAAGAAATAACTCGACATTACGAAGCCGTGATTTAATGATCAAATCCCCTTGCTTTGATAAATAAAGGGGGTGTAGCCAAGCACTGTAATCAGGATAAATTATATTTGTACGCGGGCCACATTCAACTCCTGGTAATATTTGAAAGATCAGCTACTCGTATGAACTAAAATGTAGTTATTACAGTGTGGGGACTTTTTATAATCAAGGAGATATCACTTTATATCATATCAGCATATAATATTAGCCGGAGACCAGTAAAAAATATGGTATTGAAGAATTTAATACCAAATTTTGGTGGCATATTAAAAAAAAATAATACTTCAAATACTAAAAAAAATACCAATTCATCTCAGAAAATTGGACAAGATTTGAATTTGTATTCTCATTATGTAAAATCAATATCTTATTTGCACAACATTAATTTACAGACATCAGATTATAAAATTTTTCAATAAACTACCTGAAGACATTAGAAAAATAAAAGATGCTAACGAACTCTCAAATGCAATTAAAAACCGTTCCCGAAAATCAAGCAAATTAATAACAATACAATCAGAGTGGAAGATGCTCTCAGTATCGCCCTGGTGAAAGACCACCATTCAGAATTGAAACGTTGCTTTAAATTGCTTTTAGCATTGTTTGGTGACCAGATCTGAATAGCCAGGTATTTCCCCACCTTCCTCTCCCCCTTTTCCTTCCCTTCCCCAATACCTTCAGCCTCGCAACATTCCCTAATTGGGGATGCCTTAGTATCACTGGCTCCATACGGTTGCGACTCTTGTGCAATATTCATATAAAAAATAAAATAAAACAGCACCATGTTTTGAATAATCACAGTCTGAAGGTTGGCGCGACAGTTCATTGGTTACAGCTCAGAGATTGAGTCTCGATATCAAATCCCGTCGCGGCAATTACCATCCATATTTAATATTAATATTAAATTAGTTTCAGTGAGTCGTGTCATATTTCAACTACCGTAGGAATTATTTGCTTCAAAACACACCCTCGTGGAACTCCGCAAAAGCGCATTAATTTTTAATAAACCACCCTTAAAAGTGAGCAAATCTTTTCAGCGGGCAGATCAGTTGCCCAGAAACGTGCTCATTATGTAAAATATTGACGGAGGCAACGAGCTCCGTGGCACGTGTAGCGCCTCTCATGCGTACAGCATTGGCTCCATTTGCATGCATGGACTGAAAACAATAGCTATTACGCCTGCCCTTTCTCAACGCACAATGGATTCTACATGAAAATACAGCCAGCAAACAAATGCACATGTGACAAAGACAGAATGATGAAATACATAAAGTGGCTGTGTCGCTTACCCTGAATTTTAATCTGGAGTTCAATTAAAATTCAACACCTCTTTTAAGGACTTCGATTTTAAATTTACATATTTTAAATATTGTACTGTTTTGTTAAAAGTTACGCGAAATTGAAGTAAATGAAACAAACATTGGAGGTTTCGACACAGTTCAGTTAAAAATTTCATTTCTCGATTTGAAACTACTTAATTATATCAATCGAATTTTGATAATATTTATCGATTAAATATTGTAAAAACAACCTATAATGTAGCTTTAAAACGGGTTAGATTCCCCTAAGTATTTAATATAATCTGATTAAGTATATAAACCAACTAACTGACGGCCTCCGTGGTTGAGTGATTACTATCCTTGGTTACGAATCCGGAGGTGGCGGGTTAAAATCCTGGCGTACGCATGAAAATTTTATTTTATTAATTTGTACTAATTCATAATTCATTAATTTTAAATAATGCATAGTTTATTTGCGGAAAACCAACGTTCGAGATTTGAAACGTTGCTTGAAATAGCTTTAGCCGTATTTAGTGACCAGATCTGAATAGCCAGGTACTTGCCCATCTTCCTCTTCTTCGTCCCCTTTCCCTCCTAACTACCTTCAGCCTCACAACATGCCCCAACTGGAAATACCATAGTCTCACTGGCTCCAGCAGCTGGAACCCTCGTGTAGTACTTACATAAAAAAGTAATTTTATAGTATGTATCGTGACGAGGAACGTTTCGCTTTCGAAACATGTAGTTTTTTTGCAGTTACTCCACACATGAGGCCCTAAGGGGAATAATTTACGTCGAGGCCTATATCATCTCTCGGGATGCTGTGTGGAGGGTCTTTTAGAGGATAGGAAGGAGTGAACTTGGATCTTGAAGAGACCCATGTTGTAGGATGGAGAAAATACAGAGGGCGGCAGATCATTCCACATACGAGCTGTTGAACACAAGAACGAGTCGTAGAAACGATCCGTTCTTATGTGACAAATGTCAACCGTGTGCAGATGTTGAGCGCGCGTTAGGCGTGTTTCCCGACTATGCACCGGTATCGAGCATCTTCCATTAAAATACCAGTAGAACAAGGACAGCATTCCGAAATGACGTCTGTGCTCCAAAGATTGCAATCCGTTTGTTAAGATAGGCGAATTTATCAAACCGACCGCCCGTTTCTCAATTCAACGGTTTTGTTTTCAGATATTTTGGGATCTACATCAGATATGTTGATATTTATGTATTAAAAACAGTTGTGTAAACAAAGCAATTCTTATTAATTATGACGCCACAAATCTATTGAAGAAAAAATAATTTACCTTACAGTCTCAATAATTAGGTACGTCTAATTATTTCGAAGATAAAAATGCACTCTGTGGCGTATCCTCCACAATTCTACAATCTGTTGAAGGACATTGTTCTTCCGTTCTGCCACGCGCGTCTTTTAGCTCGTGAAGCTGTGAGATTATTATACAAATGAATGGTAATTAAATATGTGCGGGTTTTGTCTTATTTGTTCCGCATTCAGTGCCACCGACAAGCGTGTTATAATATGGCTTGGATTTTTATAAAATTTATTTAAATTGTCAGTTTCATTATGGCACACAAAGGCAAAAGTTTCTGTCGTGCATCAGTAAAATCTCGTAATTTCTTTGTTATTATTTATTGTTACTCACTATTTTTTGACATGGTAAGTACTGAAGCTACGCATTAATGTTCTGAAACTATGAGTTAAACTGACGATGATATCTGGGAGTCATTTTATAAAAATATCTCATTTTTCTTATTAAACCCCTTGGATTCCAGATTCCACCCCAGAAATGAGATCTCTGAGACGAATGTGTGGAAAAACCATGTATGATCGTGTGAAAAATGTTGAGATTCGTAAAGAATGCAAGGCTGATGTAAGCGTAGTGAGCAAGATCAAGAAAGGGACGCATAGATGGTTTGGGCATGTAGAGCGAATAAAAATGAATATAAGGAGAATATATGATGCGAACGTTAATGGAAAAAGAAACCGGGGACGCTCCGGGAAGACATGGCACGATCAAGTGAATCAAATACTTGAGTCGGGCCATGTCAGAAGTCAGAATAACAGAAATGAGACGATGTATAAACGTGAATGAACCAAGAAGTGTATACCAAGATCGACTTGTTTTCCATTCCGTCCTCTGCCTCCTCTTCGGTGAAACGGCGTGATGGTTAGTTAGTTAGTTAAAATACCTAAAGCTGACAACTCTAAAATAATATACATATTTGCCCATAAAACATAGTGAAACTGAAATCAAATTTACCCGCCGGAAACTGTTTTCATTATTCATCCCTGAGACATATTTTACCTTGATGAGAATTGAACCCTTCGGGCCAAATTCAAAGAGAATCGTCACATCAAAGCCCCTTTTAGCCTGGATCGTTTGATCTATGTATGCGCACTGCCTGCGGAGTTGGTGTGCTGCTACAAAACCCATCGACTTTAACAGCTTTTCTGATGTGACGCTATCAATGGTATTGTCACCAATGTCCCCTTGAATGCGCATTCTCCATTTTGGGAGCTTTTCATACAACAATCGGAAGTGTCCAGCTACAAATAGGATTGTGTAATAACACCTTTGAGCTTGTGACAATACTCTTTCAGGGACGGTTTTTTTATATCAATTTATTTCGGCTGAATGAAAGTGTAATGCCGAAGAAAAGTTTTTTTCACGCAAACACTTTGTAACGCCTTTCAGCTATATTAATATGAGCCCTCCACATTGTATATTTTCATTATTAAAGTAGTGCCACCATTAAATAGAGCTTTTTAAACTGTCCTCATATTTTGTAAGGATAAGGAAAACGTGTTTTGGAAAAATAAAGCTATAGGTATCGATTGTGCTATGAGACCGCGAATATAAAGAAATCGGTGAAAGAGTATCATTTCAAAGTTTAAAGAGGTTAGTGACTGTGCTTTTATAACCATGAATAAAATGAAAACCAGCGATGATAATGCAAGAAATCATAACTTTGAAAAGTTCATTGATAAAGCATTACAAAAGAGCCAATAATTTTGCAGTCGTCTCAGTGGTTTCTCATTCAAATAACTTATATTAATATAATCAATCTTTTCAAAATTGCTAATAAGAAATTATCAAAAGCGCTGATTAGTTCCCACGATGACTTATAAAACGCTACTGCTTGGTAATGGATTTTGAACGAATTGCGTTATCAAAATCTCCAAATGAAATTACATAGATTCATTTTATGCGAGCAAAAAATATTTAATTATTTATATGTGTGGCAATCAGCAAATGACTACTGGAAAATAAACAAGTTTTATGTACGAGTACTCTCGATAAGTAGTCCATCAATGAGCTTCTCTCTGTATAAGTATGTAGGTACATAAAAATTGTTATTTTTAAAGCTTTTTAATTCACAGTCCTATATGAAATCTTGATCTTTAATAACTTGCTGATATAAATATATATATATTAAACTAGTAGATCTGATTTAGCTTTGCAAAATTTCAATCGTATTATTTAATTTTTAAGGTTAGCTGACAACATTAAGCTTTTAAGTTGCATCGCTGTCATTTCAATGCTTAGATAAGCAAACTTTCCGTGCCCCGCCTCTCCGATATATAAAGTAGTATTAATTTAATGTTTGCTGTAACTAACGAAGTGTGAGAAATGCTAAGGTGTTGAAAAAGGCGCTTCCAACAATGTACAACTAATGGTGTGTGGATGTGTGCATGCACAATGGGTTCCGGTACGCCGTGAAAGGTGGAGGAACCGTATTCAGTTCGCGAATCGCCACGTCACCGTACGGCTATCTGTACACTTCACTCCGGAGGACGGCAAACGACTGGGTCGAACTTTTATTAATCAACCTTATCAATTCATTTGTATACTAGATGTATGTTTGGGAATTGAATGGCTACCTCTCGTGATCAACGCAGCACCTTTTATCGGAGAGACCTCTTATGTCCTAGCTCCGCTGCAACCTATCTTACTTTTACACGCGTCATTTATAGGCAAGAGGGAGACGTTAAACTGGAGCTATCGGCGGAACGATTATAGTTGGTTGGTTGAAACCTTCACTGACTCTTCAACGTCTTCTTATTTTGCTTTGTGTGCCGTTCAAATCAGGGCTGGTCGGCTGGATCTTTTCTTACCAACTCAAACATTAAGTTCTCTTTTCAAAATCATCTGTACGAGGTAACATTTCAATCAACGCAGTATTCTATTTGTTTTGTTCAGACGTATTAATGTCAGCAGCCTAATGAGATTGAATCACAATCATTTTAATTATGATCCACAACGCCTAGAATCTTTCAATATTTCACTACATTACATAATGATTGATGAAACCCATCGGCATGGGGCGTGAGTATGTTCTCTAATAAAAATTATAATAGTTTATTTACGCTTCGTTTCATTTGGAAACAATATGCATATCTTTATGGCATATGCTAAATAAGTTAAGTATATTTGAATTGCCTGATACCACTTTCCCATATTTCACTTATCATCACCAATATTTCGTTAATGGGTTTTCCCTAAACCTACTTGTTTCATTATATGTATTTAGTATTAATTATTAAATTTGATTTAATGTAAATTTTCTCAGTCGCCCATCTCCCAATTGGGCCCTTCCTTGCAGGTAAGGGCCGGCACCAGTGACAGTGACTATTAATCTCTCCCATCTGCATAGAATGAATAGCTGTCCACCTTCCTAAAGCTTCCTGCTGCTTCCCCCAATATTCATACGGATAAAATATACATGCTCGTACCCTGGGTCATTTCTGGTCAAACATTTTCTTCGTTTTGAAAGGAAGCATTTGTAATATGATGGGAGAAACATAACTTTGCGGGTTGTTATATCAAACAATGCTACAAATGATCTATGTGTAATGCGGACAGTTAGGAAAATTTTGAAAGTTTCATAAACAAACATTCTGTATTGTAATCTTCAAATTCTCTGAAATACATCTAAAATGTCTGAAAATAGGTGCAGTTTAAATCCAGTGAAAGCAATTTTGAACATTTTACCTAAATTTTCAGTACACATTTCTATCTTTTGAAACCTTACATATTTTCCAAATTACCCGTATACAGTTTGCAGATAATTCATTCATAGTATTTTTTAGTTAGCAACCTCCAAAGGGTGTATTTTTGTGGGTGCTGACTGTTAAAGATTATCTAGTAAACTGTCTCCCACTAGCGTGGAATCTACTTTTTTTTTAACTTAGTTTAATGCTGTAATAGCAACCCGAAATCTAATAATTGGCTCTCTCAAAACAAGGGCGATATAATTGAGCAACGGGGAATACCATAAACCTACCCGTCTGGAGCGAAAAGAGGAGATTGAAAAACCTACATCATTTGACGTATTTTTATCAAATTTTCTTACATTGGGTTGCAAAGGAATAAACTGTTTCATAAGTTATTAAAAATCCCAAGTAAAATTATTAAATAATTGTTTGATTTACAGTGTTCATTGCATAATTGTTTACCCATTTGAAAATAACCCTACAGATTGTGACTTCATGATGGATTGAAATGCAAAGTTTAATCGTGATATTGTTTATTTAATGGCAAAATAAATCCGTACAACTGTCCTAATTTTGTTTGCTTTAGGTTTCACCGTAAAATTTAAAATGAACAGGTTGAATTAATGTAGAGCAGTTTTATAAAATTTATATTTTTTAATACTTATTTATAATAAATTGTTTACTCGAGTATCCCTGCCGTTTACCCCGTGTTACCCTTTCCCGACACCGTGAACACAAACGATTGTCACGGTAGGCAGGGGCAAGACGATCATGACTCGGGATATTCCTCGGGGCTGATGATGCGATGATGTGATGATGCTCATGACGAAATTACATGAAGCAGGCTTGCACTATCACACAAGCAGGGGTGGTAAAATACACCGAGTATGGAAATGTTTCACTGATAAAAAAATCGAGTAAAAGGTGGACTCTATTATTATTTAAAGTTTTTAAAATAACTATTGTTATTCAATTTAAAAATCAGTTTACTTATAATTAAATAAAATACATTATAGGTAATTATTATTACGCGTGACAGCTGTTTCGCCTTCCGGTGGCGTTATCGAACTGTGGAGAAGCCACTTACAGACGATCTATGTATATATTAATTCTATGTAGGTACATATAATGAAACTCAGAATGTTTTCACTTTTATTACCAACGCTCTTCAATAATTTCTGAGTAAATTGACGGTTATTTTGATGGTTATGTATAAATATCGTATTATAATTTTTTTGTGTACAGTGCCAGGGAACATTTCTCCCTCTTTCTGTGTCAACTGTGGTTAGAAGTGCATAAATATGGAGATAATCTTCTCTACCCAGTGAGCGGGCTGCGTATTGCTACTGTAGGGCTTTTGTTTATTCTTATTTCAAAGAATTGTAAACTTTGTTTTATGTGCTAGCAGCACTTGCTGACAGCACTCTTATATTTAAACCCACTTACTAAGGTAATGGAGGGATTTAAAGGTTATATTACACTGAAACGTTTCCCTACTTAAGGGTTATTTTGTACTGTTGTTTAAAATTTGGTAACTCATCTTCTTTTTATTTCTTTGAGTCAGGTTTTGATCTGATTTTTGAAATCATTTGCATGTTTGGTTTTTTATTGCTAGTGGAGTGAATTATAGACCTTAGTGGAGAGATATTTATAGTTCCTTTGTCCAGAAGCAATTTTAAATTTTGGTGTATTCATAATGTCATCCTGGTTAACTCTTGTGTTGTGGAAATTAGGTTATTTGTTTTTTTTTTTGATTTGATTTATTGAAATGTTTGATTAAACATTCTTAGCATGGACATTTTGAATGTATTAACTCCACACAATATAATGCATAATATTCAATACTTATATATTCTTACTGCATTTTATTTATTACGTATTAAATGATATCACTTTCACCTCTAATGAATTTAAACCCATCTATTCGATAAGGCAGTTTGAGTCTGAATATCGTGCCTCGGAGGTATTTTAGTGTAACTTTGTGCTTTCTTAGAATATTGCATTTGGGCTGCAACATCAAATGTGTGAACGTCAGTTTATCATTTTTATTGTTTCTACAGACGATGTTACATGAATCTTTATTAAACAATAATGCAGGGAAAGTATTGCAGAAATAAAAAAAAGACGTAGATAAAGTAAATGAACCAATATACACGAAGATAAAAGCCCTGTGGGAAATTTGAGTAAAATCTTATTCAAACTCTCAAATAAACATGAAATTTAAAGAAACCGCATTAAATCTTTGAAAGCTCCGTCGCAGCCTCTCGGGTGTCAGATTTACCCCGCGGTCCACTTGGCGCCCCCCTCATCGGCAGCCACTCAACATCTCCTTCGACTAAATTGCATTATGGAGGGTTGTTAAACTACGTAATTTTCAGTTTAAAATCTTTTGAATTCACGTCCCGTCTACCAGTTATCTTCGCCTGTTACCCACCATCCACCATCACTCACCCTGAGCCGTAATCCGCGACCAGCCCTTGTAATTGATGGGTGAGGAATCGATCTGATTAAACACTTCTATCGTGTTTTTTTAACAAAGAAACATAGCGATGATGACCACGCTTTTTTAAGCTTGCGTTGTAATTGATTTGCCGAGCATGTGTTGTTTACTTCAGTCCTTCATATGAGAAGGAATTTTTTTTAATTTACTACATATTTTCTCGTATTTTTCAGTGTTATTATTATTATTGTGTTATAAACAAAGTGAAGCTAATAATTTAATAACAACCTTATGTTAAAAAAATATTAATTAAGTAATATTTGGGTGTTTTTTTTCTCAGAAGTATAAATAAAAAGTATGTTTAAAACGGTCTCTTCTTACTTTCTATATTTCGTTTACCGGAAGAACTATTTTTTTGAATTCATTCTGAATATGTTGTAAAGCTCCTGAATTAGGCTTAGTTAAGAGTACTTTAGTATTTTTTGTCACTTCTTTTGCCTTCTCAGGTTTTTAACAATATATATATACCCTTTCCTTCTGGTATCTAAATTTGTGAACATACCTGTATATCTTTTCATTACAACAATATAAATCTTAATTTAAAAATTATTATTGGAAATTTAAGTAAGACTGGAACCCCTAAATAGAGAATATTAAACAATTTAATGTCGATTGTGATGTATGTATGTGGTACGAAACTGTACGTAACAGTGAAATTCTAAATTTCAAATTAAACGGTTCTTATTTTCAATGCATATCATGAATTTATACCGCAGTTTTTAAAACAGTCGGTGGTGAAATGATCAGCATAGTTGCCTTCCAAGCAGTTGATCGGGGTTGGATTCTCGGCCGTGGCAATATGTGTTTTTTTTTAATACTTTTTTTTAGAGTAACTCTACACAGGAAGCCCTAAGGGAAATAATCTCCCTCAAGGAATATATCAATTTTTGAGAGTCTCTGTGGAGGGTCTTTGAGAGGATAGGAAGGAGTGGACTGGAAGTGGAATGTTGTAGGAGGAAGGAAACACAAAGGCCGGTAGATCATTCCACAACCGAGCTGTTGAATACAAGAACGAGTCGTAGAAGCGACTCGTTCTCATGTGACAAATGTCAGCCGTGTGCAAATGTTATAAATTTTTACTTTTATTTTAAAAATACATTTATATCTTTATTAAAAATGTTATTTTAATTATACTAAAAATAAATTCACAAATTCTACAATCATATCCCGTGATTTTTCACGGGTCTGCGCTATTTAGATCGTAAAACACATAAATGCAATTTTTTATACATTTACCCTCTTAATCTTAGATTATTATTCGCCGAGTCAGCGTTAGTATAGTTAAACTGGCTTTATGCCCGGCTTAAAGCTAATTTAACTATTCCTACATCTTAGTAATAAATCAAGTTTTTCATTATTCCGACCGAACGCAGCGCGCTATATGTACACCACGATTATACTCGTATGTAAAGGGGAATGAGAAGAATAAGGCGAACTCGATTAAAATATTTTTCCAAAGTTCGCTATTTGGTTATAGTTTATTTTTCTTATTATAATAACGGTTCTAAAATCTATTTTTAAACCCTTCACCGCTTTTTTCGAGTAATTATGCGACAGAACCAAAAGTTCCGGAATACGCCCACAAAGAGAAGGACAACGCTTATAATGGTCGATTATCGAAATTTCAGTAATAATAATGCGAGACAACGGATGACTGTCAGCTTCCACTCGGGACCAGAATTATGTCATCAGTCTCCTTTTTCATCACCGGCCATTATCGTCCCGCTACCGAAGCAACGTGAGACAGCAGAACTGGTTTTATACCAAACTACCCCAAACATCTGCTAATTAGATAAAGCCCCGGGAATGTACGGGGCGGCTTGACGAATCATTTAATATCGAAATCATCGTCTGCGCCACTAACAATGATATTAATTGGTTGCATTCTGGATATTTTTTAAACAGATCGGCGGCTATGGGGCTATGGGGAGCCGCCCATTATGCTCCAGTCCCAATACCGGGTTATCACGGAGCGTGAGTGTGCACTTCTACCCGGTACAATACCTTTTTGTGGGGGCCGAAAATGTAATTAAATTTTAATCAAGAATTGAATTGTTAAGACTTCAATGAAGACAAAACGCCTTCTGAAGAAGTAATGCGCCCCTCCACGTCTTTTTAATTTTGAAATCGATAAATTCGGTAATAACTAGTAATACGTAATTTTTGCATTCTTTTGTAAGAAAATAGTTATTTTACTAAAAAGGGTGTGTTTTATTTTAATGCCAGGTACAGTTTGATATTTTATAGTAGACAAGACAACACCAAGATGTCTCATAGGAAGATTATTATATGTTTATAAAAGCACAATGGTCTAAGTACATGTTTCCAAACGGCATCCGGAAATTAGTGGTACTTTCCGATGGGAAATGATTATACATCCATCACATTTTAAGACAAATTTATTTTTAAAATATTATATTATATAACGCTTTGAAGAAAGACAATTAAAGGGTTATTTATTGTATTTCTGAAATATGTTTTTCTAAATAATCATGTAAGATAAATAAATAAAAAATAAAATCAAATGCAAAAATCAAAAATGCTGGTAAAAAAAAGTATCAAAACGAATTGTGATGTTTTGCATTGTTTCTTTAAAACGAACTGTCAAATCAAATTCAGATCTGAAATATTTTTTTTATGTTTTTTTTTTTTTTATATGAATACCACACAAGAGTCCCAAACTGCTCCCAACCGTCTGGAGCCAGTGAGACTATGGCATTCCCAATTGGGGAATGTTGTGAGGCTGTAGGTATTGGGGAGGGGACGGAGAAGGGGGAAGAGGAAGGTGGTGAAAAGGGGAAATACCTGGCTATTCAGATCTGGTCACCAAACACGGCTAAAAGCCATTTCAAGCAACGTTTCAATTCTGAATGGTGGTCTTTCACCAGGGCGATACTGAGAGTATCTTCCACTCTCCATGTTAGGTTCCAAATGTCAAAAAAATGTAGTTCCACTGTATTAAATGACTGAACTTTATTGCATTATACAAGCTACCAACGTTAATTAATTTATAAGATTTTTTTCTACATCAATAGAATTAAAAGAGGATCAAAACTTAACCCCGATCGTAAGGTAAATAACTTTTATTTTCCTTGAACTTGAGTGATTTTCTTATAGTTCGGTCCATCCTCGAAGTTTTGTTAGTGACATGGGAAGTATTTGCATATCCCTTTCTTCAGGCTTAAGTCAACAAAAGGCTCTGTCAATAAGAATGTCAATATTTCCGGTGGGCTGTGAGAAGGAACGGATTATTATTCACGCTATTCTTCGAGCAAGTCAACACATTGCATACCTACTGTTTATACTTTTTGTCGTTAATGACAATATTAAAAGAAACAAAAAAAAATCATGTACTTGGATGCACTTCGCTAGACATTTACCTCTTTGATTTATAGTGAACTCCAATTGGGTTGTGGACTGCTAGCCTCACCCCACCTTGCTAACAGCGAGGACTGCCTTCAATCCTCGAATAAGTAAATGATCCTTCTATTATGCCAATCAAAAAAATTACCACAAAAATGTTGCATTCTTACCACTATATACCCATGATGGTATCCGGTAGATTCACCGCGGGGAAAGTTCACCTCCCACAATACATAGCGGAAGATTTATCGCGGAACATTCACCGCGGAAAGTTCGCTTGGAAAATTATTTATCATTATGTTTTTATTACTGACTAGCTAATATGAATAAAGTTATGAAGTTGTGTATTCATGCTTGTCGTTTGGGTGCCATAATTAATTTGACAAGGAAAGTAATGCCTTGTGACAACTATTATTATCTGTAAACAAAGAAATATTAATTTTACAATTTTATTTCATTTCTAACATTTATTTTTTTCAAAATATTTCTATATTTTAAGGTTCTAAGTAGGTGCATACTCCATTTTGAAAATAATCTTCCCAAATAAAGCTTTTTCTTTTGAATATGTAATCTGTGGGTAACCGGGGTGGTATATCTATGGGCTAACCTCTATACAATATGGTGGGTTCAATGTTTTTCATACAAATTTTAAAACGTTATAGCTACAGTTTTAAATATTGGATTTCATTCAAACTAAACTCTATAAACCTTCCCGGCACCAATAAGAACAAACTATGCTATTTTCAGCGAAATCAGTCGAGTAATTTTCGATAAAATCAAGGACAGAAAAACAAACATTCATTTTTTTATATAGAAAAGAGATAGAGATATAATTTAGTACAAATGAGAGTGACATATTAAACATAAATAAATTATACAACAGTTTTTTTTTAGTTTAGGTTAGATTAGGAAAGATTACGTGTTACTATTATATAATGACCTGCAGTCCTTAAAGGCTGAAAAGCTGCGCCTTAATCTAAGAAAGGCGAATCATTAAAAAAAAGATTTTTGATCAATTTGTATTTATTCCACAAATTCGTGTTTTTTTACGTCACAATCATTCTACTTTGGCCAATTTATACTTTTCAGTAAGATAATAAATTGTCCATTTTCAAATATTCATTGCATAATTCTACATACCTGAAGTTTGGTAATAGATCAATGCACGTCACCAATATTATTGTAATACAGATAGTCCTTAGCACCATTCAACATTTCGTTTTATCTATTGCGTGCGGTGACCGTGCGGTGAATCTTCCGCGGTGAATTTGTGTGCGGTGAAGATTCACCGCTGTGAATCTTCCTACAACCACCCGTGATAACTACTCTATCTTTCATACTAATGATATACCAAAAAATGCAGGTTGAAACATCTGCAACGTATTATATTATAACAGTATCAATTTGAAGCTTCAGTTTGGTCTTACGAGAGTTGTCATGATCGCCAGTATCTTATTTTTCCCATAGATATTCTTCTATTTTTGAATAAAAAATTTTAAAGTTCAGATAACTTCCAATAAAAGATATATTTTACCAAATTAAATATTCCTTGAATTGACCAAGGATCAATTTACACAAAAGGTATCCGATCAGATTGGTCTCTACATTTTTCCTTTTTTCCCTTTCAAAGTCAAATAATAAAATTCGGTCAAGTGAAGTCCTATAAGCTAAGTCTTGGCCGTAATAAATGTCCCGGCAGATCAGAATGTCCTTATTCCATTAAAGGAGGGTGCGCTAATCCTGATTTAATAAGCCGTCTAACGCCGGGACCCCGGGACGATATGGCATTATGGAGTCAGGTGAAATATTAAGGCTACCTACGTGTAGTATGTAAATTATGTAGACTCGAACTCGTATACGTTTTTTGCATTTATTTTTAAACAGGGCTGGATGGATGAATACCTACACACAACCAAGACATTTCGTTACATAATAGGACATTTTATCTGTTTCTTTTATTTAAGGAAAAAAAACGATAATTATGGTAATTTTAACGATCTAAAATACCCTTTGTTATCTGCCGTCAAAACGTATGTTCGCGCGGAGGGCGTTTGTGACGTCACAACGACCAACGTTTGTAGGGGCAGTCCCGGATCACGGTGACGGCTGTCTTAGCAGCCAATAGCGTCACGTGCGTCATTTGCCGAATGTAAACTCTTTGAGTTTAATTTAAAATCGTTGTAAAAATCTCTAAAAATTAATGAATGTTTCAAATTCTAAACGATTAATTGGACGAACAGAAACGGAAAAAATTACCACACATTTTACAGTATCCCCCACTTGTGAAAACGCTCCATTGTTATTAATTTGTATATATTTTATATGATTAATTTGTGTTATTTCACAATTTATTCATTTAAAATATTGTATACTATATATGCGGCACGTTCCAGAGTGGTAGATACTTTCAGTATCGCTCTGGTGAAAGACCACCATTCAGAATCGAAACGTTCCTTGAAATGATTTAGCCGTATTTGGTGACCAGATCCGAATAGCCAGATACTTCCCTCATCTTTTTTCCTCATCTTCTTCCCCTCCCCACAACCTTCAGCCTCACAACATACCCCAATTGGGGAAGCCATAGTCTCACTGGCTCCAGGCAGTTGGGAGCAGCTGGAAATCTTGTGCGATACTAGCGTTAAAAAATTAAAAACTAAAATGACGAGTAGAGTTGGCTTTGCTCGATCTTCAACCCTCTTTTATTGATTTTTTTTATACAGTGAAATTTTTTTTTTACAAATAACGAAAATGATTTTAGCTTCGATTTCAAGACACTAAAGCTGTACCAATTTCGAGTTAAAAAAGCACACAATTTTGTTTCGCTATATGTTTTCCATCATGAGCTATGAAACTCCAAAATATCTTTTTTACGACTAGACGCCATATTACTGTTCGATATTATCAAATGTCTTTAAGAATACAAATTTAGTAAAACGAGTGTTGAACTCTAGCAAATCCGGTATGCTGTGATAGTAAAACTTGACCCACACGTTTTTTTCATTGTTAAATCAGAATCAACAGATTTCTTACAAAAAATTACCTACCGTGATAGCAACAACTGTCATACTGGATTTAAATAAAAAAAATGTGTAAGAGTTTAGTCTCATAAATCAAAACAAAATTCACCGTACAGCGCAATGTCCATAATGCTTATGAAATTTATTAACCCGTCTAGTGAAACCCTAATTGTGTGATACAATGTTTCAAATTTCGAACACAAAAGGATTTTGTCAAACAAGAAACCAATTTTAAAGGCACAAAACATTAAAAAATACCTGCACCGCCGCACAAATCATAAGAGGACTCTTCATTCGCCGATGTTACCGTGCCAAATTAGAACTACAATATCGAAAAGACTGAACATTGTCGTGTTGTGCCACATTATAATAATCTTTATTACGCGTGACAATAAGAACTGGAATTGCATTCACGGTCTGAATGGACTTGGTCGACTGTGTACACTGTCCGGGACGGTTGCGACTGTGGAAGTAATAATAATTGTTGGACCGCGCTGTGTCGAATTGACATGCCAACCGTTTCCAATCCCGCAATACAGTCACGGGCATATGTGAATATGGGGAAGGCTCCATTCACGGACACTTTCAAATGAACTTTACAAATTTTTAAAAAGTGCACAAAAGTTTATTAGTAACTTACCTGAGATAAAAGTACGAATGTTCCCAGTTTTGTGTTAAGAGTACCTACTTACCAAAAGTGTTTAAAAATGTAACAACATTATTTCGAAAATATTCAAACTCATAAAAGACCCCATTCAACGATATACTCGTACTAGACGACAACACCAGTGTTCAAGCAATCATTTTAACCGTTGATGATAATATTAACAAATCTCAAATGAAATATGAAACGGAAAGACAGAAAATAAAAAAGGTAACCATCGCATCTGGGATACGAACCCAGAACCTCTCGGTCTATTCGGGACCTGATTATTATTCTTAAACTTGTATAAAAAGTCAATAGATCTCCTAAATAATTAATTTAAAAAAAAAACAGGTATATCCGAGACACTATCTAGATTGCAAATATTTTCGGGTAGAATCTCGCAGTCATCATAGAAAAATGGCAATAATTAATTAATTACTAGAGATACGATAAATTTCCATTGAGTGCGTCACAAATAACCCATAAAGGTTTTATTTAACCGTTCAATGATTACCGGTATGATTCCTCGGCTGGCTAAGTCCTCCATCACGACACAAGCAACATCTTCCGCTTACTGTGATGGTAGTAGGAGATTTTAAAATATTGACAGGTTATTCGTAGCCCGGGAATGTAGGTCTTTTTTTAAAAAAACAAAAAAAGAATACTCCATACATAATACGCAAAATTGTGCGGTGCAAAAATAAGATAGTCATTCTCCGCTAAGTTCTCTTACGTTAAAAATATTTATTTTTAATCAAATCTAAACTTTAATTCAGTTTTGTCTTTATTACCTAAAAACGAAACTCTATTCCAGCGTTGGCTTTGCCGAACTAGTCCGAGCTAAGGCGGACTTGAGAAATTTACCGTTAGACTTTGATATTCTTTAGGGCAGGTCAATAATGATAAATATTTCGAAAATATACTTTGAAAATATTTTATTAATTTATTCTGTTTTTAGTTTTTCACCACTACAATTAAAATAAATAAATTTGAAGCGTCATTCCCATATCAGATTTGTAGTTTCTGTGAAAATTATTAAGTTGTGCAATTTTTATCATTGATTCACATAACAGTCGTTGCAATCTTCGAAATTTAATTACGTTTTCGAAGTATTAATCGGCTAGCATGTGATATGACACAAACATGTAGAATGTAAAATTACGGAATAAATAAATAAACAATAAAAAAAACTATATTTGATGCCTTTCCGATTTTTTAATCATCGTAGATACGTATCTTTCAGGTACACAAAAACAACAAAAACACTGCATTATGACATTATCTGAAGCACTACCAACGTATTTAGTTAGCGTAATATGCATTTTATTCGTAAGGCTTACATTGTAATTCCATAAAATATAAAATTAAAAGCACATCCCATCTCTAACTGTTTCCCAAATTCAAGCAGATGATTTCATTAAATACTTCCTCGTTTCGCGAGTGGAGCTTTTGTAAGCTCACAAGAAAGCTCAATGCCGCATATTATTATGTATTTATCCGTCCAAGGTTGAAATTTGGAGCGCGGGAAAAGACGTCGCCATATTGGCTTTTTACGTCTCCTGCGCCTATTTTCATGTTACATAAATAACATTATGATTCATGGGCGGGAAGAAGACGGGGGCTGGGGGCTGGATACTAGAGGGAGACGGCGGGGTGGTGGCACCGTGGAAAACTGAATGTATAAGGGAGATTATAAGTACACGCGACCGACAGGGCTGAAATTGTATCATGAAAAAAAATATGTTAACTTTTTTATGCTTAAATATTCCCTATTAGCAATATTTCTTCGATCAGTCGAAATGAAGAACGTGGATCTTAAATGAAGAACTATTTTCGTGTTCCACTAAAAAAGCTCTTGCATCATGGAATTTGTACAACGTTGAATTTCTATGTCAAATCAAGTATTTTTAGTGCGTTCTTATGAACTATGAAACTTTGAAATATATCGATTTAATTTTCAGATAACATGAGACGAATGATTTTTTTTAACGTTATTCTCCCAAGTCATCCATAAAAAAACCGTTGATTGCATCATTATAACTTCTCCTTTTTTCTCATAAACAAAGCATGAATCTAAAAGAAAGGTTACGACGCAGCTCTGTCGCGGTAACATTACCGAGAGAGCCCCGTGCGATTTACCTTGCATATTTCTACTTCTCACCGTCCATAACGTCCCAATAATAGTTCGAATTGAAAATTCACCGTTATTCGGAGTAACCCTAGCGCATTGAAGACCTGAAATTACTTCGACCTGTATACAATATATTATGGACGTTATTGGGAATTTCTTTCGCATGACAATGGCTGTCAACCTATTGATGACAATGAAATCAGATTACGTACGCTCGCTTTATTCGATATTTTTTTGTGATCAGGAAAAGAATAAGTATTTGAGTTTTGGTTCCAACGCATCAGATAACTTTGTTCCCGATCCCTTTCACCGTTGTCGAGCTTTGGATCAATGTACAAATATTATCAAATTAAACTTCCATGAAATAGGTATTCCATAATTTATTCAAACAATTTTAAAACTATTTTCCATTTTTTATTTTATGACCTGACCGGTTTCAGTCTATCACGAACATCTTCATACTGATTTGATTTTGATAAATTCTAAGCCTAAATTCTAATTCTGTAAATTTATAAAATATTTTTCTGTTTAAAAACGTTATGTTTATCGTATTTCGTAATAATACTATCATTATTTTGAATTAATAAATAACAACTCTCCGACGTCCCTCTCCCCCTTAACTGCACATGTAAGAGAAAGAGCAGTTACAGCGGAGTTCTCAGCAGCAGGACCATATACTCGTATATCGTGAGAATATAATGGAAAGATGCCAAGTCAAAGACCTAGTTTGCTGGCAAATTGAGATTGAGGAATTTTGAATGGATGCAAGTTCATGGTTTCACAAAATAGGATATTTGTAACCTTATTGTAATATATTTTTTATCATTGAAGCTAATATTAGCAACTCTCAAAATGAAACATGAAACCGAAAAGAAAAAGATAACGGTAGCAGCTGGGACATGAACCCAGGACCTCATGGTCTATCCGGGACTTTTTCCCAGCTGTTACTGTTATCTTTTTCATTTCTGTGTCTTATCGGTTTCATGTTTCATTTTGAGAGTTGTTAATGAAAGATTCAATGATTAAGAATATGATATTTTTATAGGTATATGAAATGTACTTGAATATCCATGCAAAGGATTTGGGTCTTAGGTTGCCAACGAATAGGGATTTTGACTTGGCCATTTTTATTTGTATGCTCACGATGTGTTTGTTCTCACCATTAAAAAAATATATACATTCATTGATTCTAAAAATGGCTTCAAATGCAATCAACCGTTGAACTCCTGGATATAATGTTAACCTGTGTCTACCTGTCTGCTGCATGCCTACTTTTCACATTAATTAGAAATCATCTTTGACTGACGCGGGTATTTTATGATTCCACTCAATCTACACGTATCATAAAAACTTAAATGACCCCGACCTTTACCGATGGGAATGCTACCGTCTTAATTACAAAGCCATTCTAAATACTCACTTTCTACATATTAATTGATTACAAACTGTAAATATATTATTTTTAATAAATGAATTAAAAATTTCTTTGTATTCACTACTTTATTAATATACACAGATATACATCAGATATCTCCCAAAACACGACAATTTCTAAATTAAGGAGGTATTAAATTTGAAAAAGGGAAACTAAAAGGATAATTTATTAATAAAAAAAAATACAAATTGTACTTAAATACACTTTTATTATACCCATGTAAACAATGTTCTTAATTGTGTCTAATAAATATATATAATTTTTTAAATCTACATGTTTCGAAAGCGATACTTTCTTCATCAGGAATATATAGAATACTAAACAAATAATAATATAAAGTATAGACAAATGATAAACATAGAACACAAAATGTAAAGACACAAATTATACACATAAACAAAAATTGATTAAAGTAGGTAAGTAATTAATAAAAAATGTTAATAAAAAAATATTATAAAACATTGAATAACAAATTTATATTATAAATTATTTTTATTATAAATAAATTCAATAGAATAACATATTTGATTATTAATTCAATGTAAACGCTTTTTCTGATTTCTAAAATATCAAATTTCTCTATTTGTAAATCTTGTTGGTCGTATTTGTATGTAAAATCAAAACAATGATTGGTTTCTAAAATAAAGTTATTAATAAAGTGGTGAATACAGAGTAATTTTTAACTATTTAACAGTTGACCACCTCAAATATTTTTATTTATTAATAAATTAATTTAAAATATTACTTTGTATTCAGCTCTTTATTAATATACAGAGATATCAACAACATTCGGAAGCGATGCTTTCTTCATCAGAAAATATAGAATACTAAAAAATAATAATGTAAATAAGTATAGACAGATGATAAATATTACATATATATTCTATATATTCCTGATGATGAAACCATCTCTTTATTTTATGTATTTTTTAAATCTTGTTTTTAAAATACTTTAAAAACGAACAAGTTATTTTTATTTAAAGTAACTGAAATTTAATAGTATTATTATTAAGTTCTGCAAGTATGTCATTATTACTGTGACAGTTTAAAAATGGCTTTGAACGCCGAAGCAATGGTCACTATAAAAAAATAAATAACTGAAATACTTGCTGATCTTAATAATAACATTAATACGTTTCAATTTATTGGAATGACTTATTGAAGCTCATAAACCTCATTGTAATATTTAATCACCTCGGTCTTACCGGGACAATCCTCGGGTTAGATTCCTAAACGCAACTGATACCTTTTTATAGTCACCACTTTATTAAAATACACAATTATCTGCTATCTGTG
This sequence comes from Halesus radiatus, assembly GCA_022606495.2. NCBI lineage: Eukaryota > Metazoa > Arthropoda > Insecta > Trichoptera > Limnephilidae > Halesus > Halesus radiatus. The sequence continues at coordinate 178,182 of JAHDVE020008340.1, forward strand.
TATTTTAATAAAGTGGTGAATACAAAGTAATTTTTTAATTAATTTAATAATAACAGTGAATGAACAAATTGTATCTTGTTTGTTGTTTTTTTTTAGGTTCCTTATCGGTTGTGCAATAATGTGATCAAAGTAAACTGCGCTAATTAATCTTAGTTTTCTTATTATCCGCAGGTGGTGTCAACGATGGACGCCATGTCCAAGTACTCCCTCGAGGCCGAGAAGTACCGGGGAGCCTACGGCATGTACCCGGAGCCTTCCCGCGGCTACCTGGACTCCACCCTCTCCAAGGCCTACATGTACATGGAGCAGCAGAGCCCCAGAGCTTACCCCATGGACATCAGCAAGATGTACTCTGAAGCTTCAGCCGCCGCAGCAGCTGGTGCAGCGCCATCCAACTCTCCGAGATCTACAGCCGATTCCCCGGAACTGACTCCGAGAGGTGTCAACAACGCTGATGGAGGTAGTTCAGCATCTTCAGCTTCCACGGCCTCCCCTGGCGCGCTGCCCGCCTACTACTCCACGGGAGCTGGTCTCCTGCCGGTGCCCCAGTATGGACAGCACTACCCCACCACGGCGCAGTCCTCGGGAGAGTTCCGGAGACCCCTGACGGTAATCTTCTGACCAGATTCCCTGTAGCATAACGCTGAGAAGGCGAGCGCCGTCTCGCCTAACTTTTGGGACTCCATGACCAAAGGTCTGAAGTACCCAGCCATTTGAAACAAGTATTTATCGGTGTAACTACAAAGAGATATTTTTTGCTTGTCGAGTATTGTCGAAGTGTTTCAATTATAAATCGAGTGCGACTGTCGCCCTTGTGTAAATATTTGTAAAATAATTACCGAACCATTTTAAATGGTTAAATATTCTGTTTCATTCAGCTACTTGACACAAGAACCATCGTTTTCTATAATTATTAAGAAATTAAAAAATAATTGTTAATAATTTTAATCTTATGTAAGCTAACTTGTTGAATGAAGTATTACACTTTATTCTTAGACACAAAACAATTTATTGATTTCCCGATTCAATACTTTTTGTACTTTGGAAGATTGCTTCCGATATATTTAAAATCAAAGCAATATAACTAGAAAGACTATTCAATGTGATGATTTATTACAACTTTGTATTTCTCCCTTGTTAAAGTCGGGTCCAGATCAGAACAAAATAGCAGCTAACAAGCCCAACGCATACGCGTTCCCTTTGCTATTCGATCGGTACAGACAATCTGCTAACGATCAACGGGAATACGCTCCGAACGTTCGGTCTCCGCTCTGATCTGTACCAGCTCAAGGTATATAGCCATATTTTAAATAATTCATATGTTTATGTTGTTTATTTCATTGTGATACTTCCTTTCCCCAAATTTCCCAATGATTGACTTAGCACTGATTGGCCTATCATAGATTGATTCGTCAATAGCTCAATTAACTCCAGAGGTTAACATCGATTTCAATGAGATTATTAGTGATTTCCAACATTTCCAAATTTCGAAAATTTACAAAAAACTAGACATGCTTCTTTTTTTGCGGCGTGCTTGCCACGCTAGTTTTTTCATGTCTCTTATACATTCCAAATAATTTATCGAAATCCAAAAAGTGGATCTAGAAAACCCAAGCAATTACAAAGAAATTTCAAAAATCAAAGCATTATAAAAAAATATTTAGCTAATAATTCTCGATGATAACTTTGGTCATCTACTCGTACGAGTATATCTAGATTTTAATGATTTATTTTATTAAACGATTATCTGATATATGATTAATATTTCTGTGATGTAAAAATGTAAATAGGTTCATGTAACCCTTAATTATTACAAAACTAAAACAATGTTATAAAACACTACATATTAAACATACGATATCATATTTATAGCACTTTGCTATTATTTGATAAGTACCTATATCAGTGAGATTTATTTATCCTAGAGTTCAAATTATCACTGTCGTTTGTAGTGAAACTTGTATATTATGGTTCCTGTACATATAAAAATTAGAGATGTAATTATATTCAGAGTTTGTGATCGAAAGACTAAGTTTTGAAAATGGAGAAATTTTCTAATAGTTTCTGAAGAATTTCAAGGTTGAGATTTCTGTAAAAAGTTTTATAACGAAATTTTCTTGAAAATTGTTTGTCGCGAATTTCGTTAGCGAAATTTATGGAGAATTTCTATAGCGATATTCGTGGAGTGTTTAGAGAACTACATTAACTATCCACGATCACAAACTCTACTAGTAATATTATTATAATAATCTTATTAAGTAAAACTCAGCGGGACGTCAAGATTCTTATTAAATAGTTATATGCTGTTATTATATGATTTAATAATGTATCATTATTATTAAATTAAATATATGAATGTAAATAACTAGATTTAATTAAAAAATCTTGTTATTTAAGAATGAAACAAATTAAATAATAAAAACGTTTTTTTTCGTTTTCTCGTTCTAAATATCAGTTTAATAAAAAAACGCAATTGTGTTTAGAATTTTTCAGGCTACATATTAAAATTTCAAGTAAAATCGTTTGATTATGTTTGTTATTATTTCAACTCTAGTAGCTATAATAAAATTTGTTACAAAGTGTATTTAGCAATTTTTACTATTATCAAATGGATTTGACGAATTGCATCATTGTCGTGCCAGTTTTCGTTGTATTACTTGGTCTTTCAAGTATTTATTCTACTGTCATATTTCCTTGTAATATTATGTATACGCGAAAATCTCTGCTTTCAACATTAGGAAGTAGTATGTGAAATTGTTTTTCTTTGTAGCATTACCTTAAATCAAATAAATGTTATTTTATAAAATGTCAAACCTGTATTTATTTCATTTTACTGTCTGCCTTTATGAATCGTGGTAGCACTCACCACCAAAATTTTCCTCACATTTTTAAACACGCTGCACTATCTTTCTTGTCGCAGCGGGGTTTTAATGGACGTTTTTAACATCGCCTTTGCGGATTCGATTACCATAACTACCAGCCTCTTAATATTCATATAAATTTCATATTATTATTATTGGCAATGCTTTCCGGTTCTTGTGAAATCTACTGCTTAATTCGATGAATCTTGCAAAATTAGTTAGTTACTTTTTTTCTTCTATATCTTAGAGGACTTAAATAAAGACATTCAGAGCCACTGGCCACCGAGTACTTGTTTGCTTTGTAGAAATCGGGTACAATTTTTTTTTTCAATATTTTTCTCTTTTTTTACATAAACACCGTACAAGAGGCCCTTTTGGGAATGCGGTGTGGAGGGTCTTTTTAAGGACAGGGAGGAGAGAAAATATTGGGAAAGAAGAAAGAATAAGGAGGGGGTCGAAATATGGTGGTCAGTGCATTCAGGAGTAACGGACGTTTGAATCCATGCCTCCCACTGCGATGTAGGGCGGGGATGGTTCGAGAGAGTCCGGCTGGAGAGCTCAAAAAGTTTCCCTCCGGCCCGCCAGTTCGTGGGCAGACGCATCCGCCCCAAGACCTGGATAAACCCAGCACCCCTGCTAAGTTACCAAACGTAGCGAACCACTTGGAGTGACCTATGATAGAGGTGTTGGTTATAGGGAACGTAATCATATAGAAATCTAACTGAATAAAAGGTCCAGGCGCTGACACCAACGATGGGCGTCGATCTTGGTCAAGCTTGCTCTCAAGGTATCACATAACAGCCTAATAAGAAAATTAAGGAAAAAATATCGTAATACATTATATAGGTACTCCAAAAGTCTGAAGATCCTTTTCATAAATTTCCATTAAAATTGTTTGGAGTGATATCATATTGTGGAAAAGATACTAGATATCGTACACCCAGTACAAGACTATCATAAGTCCAAAGTTTTCTAAATATTAATTAATTTTCAGAAACACTTACAAATTGAATGCATTGATCGTGCCAGACAACCTTAATTATAGCCCCACAGCAATATTTTACGAACATTATACTACAAACATATATTTTTTCCAAACATTCTTAGTCGAAGACTTTTTTTTTACTTTTTGTGGAAATAAATAACAATAAACAAATAACCATTTGAACTAACGATAGTCTTGTAAAAACTAGGTATATAATATGACAACCTAAAGGTTTTAAAATCCAACGAAACTTTACCAATGTAAAAACTGTATAATAAAAATATTGGCTGTTAACAATTTTGTACAAGATGCCTATGCTTCTACCTTCTACCTTCTACCACTAGAGGCATTGTAAGTAGTCTGGCCTTTTATACAGGAGGCATTGGAAGCAACGTTACTAACCTATATTGGGAATTTTAATTTTACCAACGTTGAAAATTGTTGTTAATGATTACAACGCCCGCAAGCATAATATGATTGTCGAAGTATAATAAAAATAAGTGTCACTTCACAGCAATTTTCTGTCTTCATAAGTGGATCTTCAAAAAGTGCAGGGAAGGTTTGCAAAAGAGATTTACGGCGTTCAAAATTGCCCATTATTTGTTAACATAACACACTTCTAAACATTTTTTATCAATTACAAAATAAACGTTTCATAAATTATACTTGAAACTTGAACCACCCCTTTTTAGATAACAACGCCCCAATAATATTATTGAAATGATTCGCACAGTTTTAACCCTCATTATTTTTATTGCATTTTTAGGGGTGCGAAATTACTTTGTTCCTTTTTTGAATGTTTGTCTTGGCGCAATTATCTATGATTTCAGTACCTACCCACCCAAGTATTTTTAGGTAGATTTAATGTATGCAGTTACTGATAATGGATATTATTTCGGGACGGTTATTTTTTGGCCATAGATAAGTGGGTGCGTGAAAACGATATGAAAATAGAACTAAATTGAACTTCCAAAACTTATTTTCTCATCTGGAAGCACTCAACAAATGTTAATATAGTGGCAAGAGATAGTTACTCGTAGCAGTGGCGTGCAGTTCATAGAGGCTGAAAAGCTGTGCCTATTCTGAGAAAAACTGAAAGAAAATAAAAAAAATAATATAAAATAAACGAATTTCCGATCAAAAACTACACCCCGCCTACCTTTGATTATAGGGCAATGTACGTCACTGACTCGTAGGTACGTGAGTTCAAAAATCTATGTAACAGAAACAAACTTGAACCTACAGAAATACTATGCAAATGATTAATGTATTTAATGTATTCACAATTAACTATCATCATACTCGTTTTCATTCGTAGTATGTCACCTCCATACCAATAGAATAAATGTGTATAACAGTTAGGAAATGCCTCTCAAAATAAATTACACTGAAGTTCAAGATTTTTTAATTTTTTTATTTATATTATAAGTTAATATAGTTCCAATCAATAAAAAGGTGTTAATATAGAAAAGTGCTCTTAATTCATCTATACCGAGCAAATGTCCACTGGACATGGACTGGGCTTTGGCTATAGCCTGTATTGTGTATTGTTCCCGTATCTGTAGGTGCTAGCTCCTGACACCAAGAAACCCATCTTGCTGACAATAATTGACAATTACCTCGCACAATGCCGTCACCTTGTCCACTATTATGTCCCCGATAGTTCAGATACAACCAGCGTCAGCCAACTGTTCGGCCCAGTCGCACAACAGAGAGAAAAGGACTTACTTATCTGAATACAGGACTTAATAGAGAGAGCGTATTGTGTGTCCCTTTGTACGAGGGGGTGGATATTAGCGGGAGAATGGTACAAGAGAAGTCTCGAAAGGGATTTATGAAAGGGTGATGTCAATGGACGGCAAAAGTCACATGGAAAAGATGGACATAAGAAGGATTTCCTATAGAACTATTATTGCTTATTGAGGTGGTGTTGTGCCGAGTAACATGATACCTTGGAGGCTTTCGTTTTATTGAGAAACGGGTGCTATAATTACAGCTACTTTATTATACAAGAATAGGTGATAGGTAAATGAAGAAAACAGTTAACAATGCCGATGTTTTTTTTAGCAACAATCGTATTATCATCAGCGTTCTAATTTCTTTTATGACTAGCGGTCTTTAAACTGTTCCTAAAAAAATAGTGTAAAGTTATGATGTTATGGAAAGAAGTAGATCTTTGTCGAAAAAACTTAATTTATTAATATTCAATTTCTTCAAAAGATTGGTATTCATTTTATGGCGTCATTATTAATAAATGAATTAAAAATTACTTTGTAATCACCACTTTATTAATATATACATATCAACATGTTTAGAAAGTGATACTTATTGTATTCTGCAATACATATTGTAATCTGTATATTCCTGAAGAGGAAAAATGAATAAAGTTGTGATTACGAAGTAATTTTTAATTCAATATTAATCTTTTGTTTGTTGTCGGGTATACTTAGTACACGATGCGACTTAGCAACTTACAACTGATGGCACTCATCATATCGTCGGTCCAATGCCAAAGTCGCCAATCCGCAAAAGAATAATTTCGAGATACTGATGTTTAAGGTACTTGAACTAGTGTCAAAAACCGATTTATGTTAAGTATTTGCCTACTGTAACCAAAACAAAAGCAAAAAATGTATTTCTATTTTCGTAAGAAGCAATCACTGCGTTCATTCGTTCATTCATTGCGTTTATTCATTGCGAAGCTTTCGTGGTTTATAACAACGTGTTTCATTTACTTAATAAATGTATTTCTCTTCACGTTCTATACCTAATTTACATTTATATAGCAAAACTAAAACATTAAAAAAACTAATCGATACACATTAATACTTGCACCACATTTAACACATCCACGTGAACACCTCAGCACAGGTTCTCCTAGTGAGGTGGTCACGACACATAAAACACTCCATTCACAGTATCACCACTTCAATGGTACTGTATAATATATAGATATAAATAAATGTAAATTTCCATCAAATCTATGCATTTGATGAATTTTAACGGTTATGAAGCTGGTTTATTAATAATATTCATCATTTTTTTTATTATTTTTTTATTTTTTATATGAATACCCCACAAGAGTCCCAAGTGCTCCCAACCGTCTGGAGCCAGTGAGACTATGGCATCCCCAATTGGGGAATGTTGTGTGGCTGAAGGTATTGAGGAAAGGAAGGAGAAGGGGAGAGGAAGGTGGGGAAATACCTGGCTATTTAGATCTGGTCACCAAACACGGCTAAAAGCCATTTCAAGCAACGTTTCAATTCTGAATTGTGGTCTTTCACCAGGGCGATACTGAAAGTATCTTCCACCCTGGAACGTGCGCAAAAAATACTATATATTATTTTTAAATTAATTAATTGTGAAACAACACAAATTAATTAAATAACGTCGCGTAATGTTAATATTGTGTAATGTTAAAACGTCGCGTAATATTAATATCCGTGTAAAAGAACACTTAAGATGTCTAAATAATAATGGTTTCTCCGAATTTGCTAACCATCTCTTAGAAACAGACCACACATTCGATAAAAATACAGGCACTAGTTTACTGCATAAAAATGTAACCGGCATTCGATTAGATAACTTAGAAGCATTAGAAATAAGGAAAGCAAAAAACACTAATAGTTGACTCATAAATAATCAAATAAATTTAAATAAAAGTCCAATCTTTAAATTATTCCCAATAAACAAAGTACATTCCCTTGCCGGTCAGCAGGTACCTGCTGATCTCCCACCCTTGGCCCTTCACTAGCCTGTTTGTATCAATCCATAACACATGTGCATCTTAGTTCATAGTTTAGTTGTATACTGCCCTGAAGAAGCTACGGTAGTAGCGAAACCCGGTCGGCTAAAGTATAAATAAAAGTGATGTAAAACAAAGTTATTGTTTTATTTTTAAAATTAAATAAAATTTACTTGCGCACGCCGGGATTTGAACCCGCGACCTTCGGATTCGTAGTCGAGAGTCTTACCCCTCGACCATGGAGGCCGCCAGTATAGAGACTTCAAACCTCAATATATAGAGGTGATGTTTTTGCACGTTCGCAACTTTGGCATCGGACCAACGATATGCACAATTATGTCATAGAGGTTGTCAGGGTAGGGTGACAAATGACCGTTTTGTACTCAAGGCTGTAAAGAGTTTTCTGTTAAAAATTACTTAGTTTTATTTAACCAACGTAGTTTTCTATAAAACAGACATCTATGTGACAGAGACACGGAACACACTTAATTTAAACGCAGAAAAGAAACTCTTAATATCAAAAACATTTTTAATTAAAAAAACCTTACATTTCTTCCTAATGATTCAAAATACTAAAACTGTGCCTACACATTCACTCGTGATAGTAAACAAAATACTATTTTATTCCACAAAACTCCACAAAAGCCTTCACTAAGGTTTGTTACATATTTCCACATTCAGAGATGGTTCAAAATGGAATAGGAATATGAAGCCAAGTGGTTGCAGCATCCACACAGATATGAAGTGTCCTTCTCTCACCACCCAGCGAACAACTCGCTTTTCAACAGCCTCCCGTGATCCTCATATTATATCCCGCTCTGAATGCATAAACGGCATCTTATGCTATGGCAAATGGCCACAAGAGGTGGAAAACAGCCTATCTGCAGTGGAAAAATCCTTACCGGCTTGGATACTTAAAAAGGGCATTAAAAATGAAATATTTGTTAACTTTTCCAACGCTTCGTAACTTTTCATTATTTTATTAAAAACGGTATCTATTACTGTTACTTTTTGCTACTAAAAATAACAAGAATTTTCGTACGATTTTTCAGTTTTTTTATTGTTTGTTTTTGTAAAAATAATATATGTTTCCTGTCTAATTTGAGCAAGAAATTATAGCCTAATAAAGAAGTGGAAGTAAATTGCTTAAAAAAATGTTGATCATAATTTCTCGACTTATATTCTAATCATTTTTTTTAAATTGTAGCGGTAAATACTCTTAAATAGTGAGCTCTGGTGTTATTTAATAAATGCAGCTTTTATTTGTCCGCATTTCCCAGATTAACGCACTACTTTAAGCTTTCAACAATTAGGTATTTTTTGTTTCATTTTTTTATTATTTACTATTAAGTAAAAATAAGAATTTTGCAAAAATATGTTAAAATCGAGCGAAGCCGAGGAGATTTAAAATAAGTATGGAGGTTATTTAAAAAAGCTTTATTAATTACTTAATTACCTACTGTACCTAATTTAAAATCACTTTATTTATAATGTTTATGAATCCCCGGCCACAATGTTCAACCGCTTTGCTTGCCACTAGTAATTATGCGTCCCGAAATGAAGATGTAACTTTTAATATGAGAGGAGAATGACTTGAACGCCACACTCTAGCTCGTCTCGAGTGCCTGTTGAAGAGGGACCACTTTTCTACCATTATGTTTCACAATTTCATTATATTTCTGTATAAAACGGTAAACTGTGGCAATGTGGATAAAAAAAGGCCATGACGTCATAATACCCTTTCTTTTAATGAGCTCCATCGTTAATTTGAATATGCACTCAGACCTCCTTCATTTATCCGCGAAGTCAACGACCATTATTTTTAACCTAATTTTGAAAAGTAGAAAGCATCCAAACATAAGAGCCTTTTTATTGCTTTTATGATTCCTCAACACTTAATGAATGTTAAAGATTATCTTTTCATTCGATGATTATTAATATTTTATGAGACATTGTAACATTTTAAATAAGTACTATTAACAAATTCATTAAGAGAATATTTCAATAATGAAGACGAAGGCACTTCAAACTTTGTAAACAGTCATCACTCGGCTGAAGTTTGTCGATAAATTGGCAAAACGATCAACAACAAACTCGAACTATTTGACGGTGCTCGTATAGTATGAAGATGGCGACTTCATATTCACGTATGTTAAGCGTCTTCATTCAAGTCGAACAATAGTCACACCTGATAGAATCGATAGATAGAAGCGATAATTAGTGTCAGAGGACAATGGAGCTCAATCTCGAGGGAACCAAGATGTGTTCAATGGATAGACAGGCGATGATATTATAGAATGTTCGGCATTGATCTAGTGTTCAATTCTTCAGCTATTTTGACAATCATTGCTTTGAAATATTACTGTGAAACAATCGTGGTAGTTTGGAGACTTCATAAGATTATATAACCTTTTCTTGTTATGTCAAAGACCTTCCTACTAAATCTGGTTTTAAAAAAATGGCGAAAATTTTAATACGTATTCTGTTATTTTATTGATTCTTAGCTAGCACGACTACCTTAATCAAAAGATGTAAAATTACTTTGTTGTCATTTTTAATCAAATTAATTAATGGTTTACACAAAATATTTTGTATTAATAAATGAATTAAAAATTACTTTGTAATCACCACTTTATTATATTAAAAAAGTGGTGATTACAAAGTAAATTTTAATTCATTTATTTATAATAACGCCACAAAGTGAAGAAATTAAATTTTATATTAATTTGATTTAATAATTCAAAAATCCCGATTACCTAAGTTAAAAAAAAAATGATTTTTTTTAATACATTATACTTGAATATATGTATATGTATTTTTTTTTAATATTCGCTCCACACCGGAGATTATGGGGGAAATAAATTCCCCTCAGGTCCAATGCCATCTTTAAGGATACTCTGTGGAGGATATTTTTGAGGAATAGAAGCAGTAAACTTAGGGCATTCGGGTACTCAGTTCTTAACGTATTTTAAGAACGCCTATCTAAAATCTTTAAAAAGATAGTTTTTTTTTAAATTATGTAAACATCACTTCAAGGGTTAATATATTAAATATCAATAGGGCTCAGTATCAGCCCAGAAATGTTTTTTTTTGTGTTTGAATGTTGTCAGATTAAGCTTTTTTTTTTTTTTTTTTACAGTAACTCCACACAGGAGACCAAGGAGGAAATAATTTCCCTCAAGGCCTATATCATCTTTAGGGATGCTGTGTGGAGGATCTTTTAGAGGATAGGAAGGAGTGAACTTGGGTCTTGAAGAGACCCATGTTATAGGATGGAGGAAACACAGAGGCCGGCAGATCATTCCACAGCCGAGCTGTTGAACACAAGAACGAGTCGTAGAAGCGACCCGTTCTCATGTGACAAATGTCAACCGTGTGCAAATGTTGGGCGCGTTTGGCGTGTTTCCGACTATGCACCGGTGCCGAAGGGATCAATGACGCTAGTTCCTCGGAGCATCTTCCATTAAAATACCGGTAGAACAAGGACAGCATTCCCACCCGACGTCTGTGCTCCAAAGATTGCAACCCATTTGTTAAGATAGGCGAATCTATCAAACGGACCGCCCGTTTCTGCACAGAGTCAAGGTTTTTTTTCAGATATTTTGGGACTCCTGACCAGAGGTGGCTGCCAAATTCTACAATGGGGCGCACTTGCGATTTGTACAGGGTCAGCAGTTGTGTACTATTAAAGTATCTGCGGGCTCTGTACAATACGCCCAGCTTCTGAGAGGCTAACTTTACTCGGGTTTCGATGGAGCCCCCATACCTGAGCTGATCACTTAAGGTTACACCAAGCATATCAATGGAGGGCTTGTTGGGAAGATTGCTTCCATTAAAGGAGACTAGATTGTCATTTCGATCCCTTTTAGACGTAATCAGACATGATTGGGTCTTTGAAACATTAAATTCGACGAGGTTATTCTACCCCAAGAGGAGACCCTCTCAAGGTAACCGTCCATTCTCTGTTTCAAAGCCCTCCGAGCCGTTGGAGTTTGTGTGCCCTTTGGGGGCTTGTCAAACAAAAAGCTATCATGGACTGTACTGTCATCCGCGTAACAATGGATTGGTGCACATGTCAAGAGGTCATTGATGTGCAACAAAACAATGTCGGAGACAGAACCGATCCTTGTGGGACGCCAGCATTTATTGAATGCGAGGAAAAGATGAAACCATCAGCAACCGTCTGAATCGATCTCTCCCTCAAAAAATCGGCAATCCACGTACACAAGAAAATGGGAAGTCCGTAAGAAGGCAGTTTGTTGACAAGTCCTCGGTGCCAAACCCGGTCAAAGGCCTTAGAAATGTCCAGTGAGACCGTTTGAATTTCACCATAACGTTCCAGGCACCGCCCCCAAACATGCGTCACATACGCGATAAGATCACCGCATGAGCGGTTCCGCCGGAATCCGTACTGGCGGTCGTTAATGATTTTGTTCTTCTCGAGGTATGTAAGCAGTTTGTCGTTGATCACACGTTCCATCACCTTGGACAGAACTGATGTGATCGCTATGGGGCGGTAGTTGGCCGGGTTGGAGCGGTCACCTTTCTTAGGTATAGGATGAATGACCGCTTTTTTCCAACCAGAGGGCACAGAGCCACATTTCAGGGACATTTTTAAGAGCTTTTTAAGCTATCCATAGTAAAACGCACACGGGGTTGAAATTTCACTAAATTTAGAATCATTTATCGTTTTGAAATCGCAAAAGAAATCAGTCAAAGTATTATCATTTTATTAACAATTTGGACATACGTGTATGATTCTTAATGAATTAAAAACAGTGTAGAATGAACACTAAGTATTTATATATTATTACATAAATGGCATTGTAGGTTCCCACATATTATAGGCACAACGTGCACATCGATAACAGAGAACTTAAAACATAAAACTGATAACTTTGTAACAATTACATTTGACAGTAATTCAGTCATATTATTGAACTGAGAATCTACGAGGAAACGAAACTGTTAACAATGAGAAAACTATACGTACGAGTATATAAAATAATATAATATTAAGTCATTTTAGTAAAAATCGTTTACTTTGTGGTTGTCATAATTATAATATTTTTATTTATTTATTACAAAAAAAATTCTAAATTAAAACATAATACATGACATACATGATTTTTTTTACTTGTTATTATTCTACTCCCATAAGTTGAGCTCCAGTAGCTCGTAGTTGTGGGAGGAGTATTTACAAACATAAGATAAAATGAATACATAGTTAGAGTAGGTGATATGAAATTTAAATTAAAAACTTATTAAATAAATACAAACGTAAATCAACAAAACACTTTTAGACTTAAATTCATATATTTATACGGTATGTGGCTACTAATACATAAAATAAATAATAAACTCATACATACAACCTGAATTTATTAAAACGTCACAAGTGAACATACACTTAATCGTGATACTGATAACATACATGAAAACACCATACGTGCACGAATTGGTAAGCAATCCATTAGCTACGGAGTGGGCAATTCATATAATTGCCTTCAAAACGACATTATAAAAGTCTAGGTATTTATTAAAAAAAATATTCCTTCTGGAATTAAATGAAGAAAATAAAGTATGTAATTTTTTTAATGTATTTAATTTGTTAAATATCTAGTTAAATAAATCTTAATTTTATTTTTTCTGGAATAAAAAAGAATAAAATAGATATGATCATAAGAATAAAAGTATTTATTTGCCATATCATCATCATTATGTTCTGTATCATTCTCTTCAGAGCTTTACCATATTATTACGTTCCTCTGTCTTGTCTATTCACCATTCCAGAGATGATTGAATCTGAACAGCGGCCATCATGATTTTGAAAATATAGTAATCACGACGGAACAGAAGCGAGCAACGGTAAATTACAGCCTTTATAAATTCAAGGCATTATTAACTTGTCATCGACTCGAGATAACATGACTGCCACTAACAAGGTATTACCAAAAACGGACTGGCTTGCCCGTTCAAAAAATAAATAAGTAGTATGACAAAGGTGTTATTTGGTTTCATTCTGAAATCGTATGTGTTTCCATTTATGAAATACAATCGGACAACAGAACGTAGGTACCTAATATTACTTCAAAAGAATGTAATGTGTAATTAATACTGGCTTCAAATCACAGAAAGAGTTTAGTTTAAAATATGTCTTATGGTATACAAGGCACTGAACGGGCTGGCACCATCATACTTGACTGATCTCTGCGTGAGGGACAATCTTACTCACGCTCAGGTCGGCCAAGTATCCGTCGAACAGACTGGTTGAACCTTCTTGTACGAATGCTACTAAATTTGGAGACAGAGGTTTATGTGTACTGGGCCCACAATCTTGTAATGACCTTCAATTTGGTTTGATGTCAGAAAGTAATTTCGAAACCTTTAAGAAGAGTCTAAAAATATATATTTTTAAAGAGGCTACAAACTTTAACAAGGTGTAAAGCGCCCTTGTTTTTAATTTTAATTACTAAACGGTGCTCAGAAAAATTGACCATTTATTATTAATTTTCAGGTACGGTGTGCAAACTAAAATGGAAAAATTTACTTTAATAGTTGAATAAGCCAAAGTACCCACATTAAAAGTCAAGAAGGTATTATAGTGAATTCTTTATTACTTTGAAAGATCCCGTTCTTTGGGGATGGGGGTGAAAATTTTAACGACAAAAACCAAAAGAATAGGATGGATATAGAAGAACGTTCGAACCGAGCTCTTGAATAGTCAGTTTTGCAATTTTATTTTATTTTTTATTTTTTTTATTTGAGAAACCAACAGTTTACAATAATTATTGCGTATGGTAAATATATTTAAAAATGGGCTAATAATTGGTTTTCACTTAAGTATTTAAATAATTCAATTAAAAAAGAAAAGTTACAAGGTTAGCCCATGATTTTAGGATGATGGGAGGGAAGGGAAAGGAAAGGATCTAGTCTGTGTAGGGTTATATGTATTGTGTGAACGTTATTTATTGATTTTAGATTTGAAATTATGAGGGGCTGAGTTGAATAAACCGAACTTACTGTATGAAGTGTTAAAATGTGTGAAGCGCGGTGAATGAATGTGTTTTGTTTTTAGTTAGTGTTGCATCGAGGTAGGTTTAGGGTGTGGTATTGTCTGGTTTGTCTGTTAGGCATTCTCAATTGAATTCGTTCAAGTAATTCAGGGCAATTTATCAAAGATGTTACCAGTCCGGTGGTATTTTCCCCGTAAATGATTCCAGCGGCCTCTGACGCCTTATTTTCTCAGTTAAACTCAAAAAAGTTAATGCTCGTTATAGTCGCTTCATGTTTTTATGGATTACAAATATCACAAACTATTTACAAATTGAAAGATTCAAATTATTTATCTGACTCTTTACATGACCCGACTCAAGTATTTGATTCACTTGAACGTGCCATGTCTTCCTCGGGCGTCCCCTACTTCTTCTACCATAAACTATTTCTTCGCTCATCCGCTCTACGTCCCCAAGCCATCTAAGCGTTCTTTTCTTAATCTAAACCATTAGCCTAGCATTTTTTCCGGATCTCCTCATTTTTAACATGGTCATAAAAAAAATTACAACGCCTCAAAGATTTAATTTCTACAGCATTCAGTCTACTTTCATCCTTCCTCTGCCAGTTCCATGTGTCAATGAAATATTAAATAGTCTCTAATATAACAACAGCGCCCTTGAGGTGATTTTTCACAAAAAAACGGCGCTACATAAATCGTCCAAGTATTATTATTATTATTAATAATAACATAATACTCTATTTTAAAATGGAAACAAAAAACGATGCAAGCATACGTGTATAAATCAAATAATTTTTTTCCTAAACAAAATAATAATGCACGATAACCGTTTATTTGCATTTTGTGTCCTGTGAGATAATTGTTTTTCGAAAAGGCTACATACATCTCAGTAAAATAATTGAAAATGAATTTAAATCCATGTAGATCAAGTTAGTAGTTGATACCATTAATTATGTATATCCTTCAGAAAAGAGACATCGTCATCTAAAAATATAGAAAACTTAACTCATTATCTAGCTATCTCTTGCCTGAACGGCATCTTCCGAGTATTAAATTGTCGCGTTATTGATTTATGTAAAAATGTTAAATTTACATCGAAACACGCCACAAAGCCTCTCTTGTTACCGAATAAGCCCCTCGCCTCTTCCGCCTTCCAAGTCCACCCCTCCCCCTCCGACTCTCCCACTTCCCCCAACATCCCCACCTCTCCCAAACACCCCTCGGCCCCGCGACACAAACATTTCACATCCAAACATCGAACACAAACACACTGTTGTGACATATTGAATGGGCACACACGATATTGTGTTCCTCAGTACAGTTCGCTTTAACAGACTTAACCCCAACTTTTGCCTTCAAGGGTGGTTCACCCAATTTTTTTTTATAACAATAAAAAAATGTACGACGGTTCATTCGTCAAAATTTTCCTCAGTTATTTTGGGATCGTGTTTTCTCTTATATTCGATCAGGAAAATGGGACGGAGGTTTGGTAATCGATTTTCATGACCCAGAATATTAATGTGGCAAATAAGTCTATATAGGTGTCCCGGATGGGTCTAGGGTAAAAAGTTGACTAATCTACATGATATGATTCTTTACCGAATGGTTAAAAATTGCAAATTACACTCCAATTGTAGAGATAGATACCTACGCTAATATCTAACACCACGGGGAGACAAATACAATTACTCAACTGAAAATCCGGCGGAGCATTAGAAGAGGAATACGATGAGCCACTCGACTTCGACACTGCAGCGGTTGTAATTATATTGGGTTATTCCGGGCTGCCATTCTGGTTGGTGAAAATCGTCATAATCATGGAAAAACTTCAATAGTATGGCTTGACATTTAATTGTAGATATTCATTATTTTGGAACTACAAAATATCATTGCTGTGGCAACATCAAGCTACTCACTTCGCTTTGAAACGTGTTCTTGGCACAGATTCACGTTCGATGGTTTGTTTTAAAAGAACAAGAGAAAACATATTTTTTTCAATTTATTAAAATTATAATTGTGACCTATGAATTTGATATTGTTTATTTTTTGTATCTATGATCTACTACGTGGTTATTTCGTTACATCAAATTTCATAAATACAAAAAAAAATCGCCTTCCTTGCAAAGCGTTAAATAATAAAAAAAAATTAAAACATAAAACTATCTTAGAATACGATATAGGATCATCTCCTTTCGGAAAATTCCACCAATTTATGAATACCGTTTGTTTAAAATTAAACATATGCACTTGAACCATTATCTTTTTTGTCAATTTACTTTGATTTTCCTGTGAGCCATCTTTGCGATGCCATTTAAATCTTTTAAACGATCACAGCGCGCTCGATTTTTATCTACTTTCAAATGTCAGACTATATATGGCACCACAAGAAGGAAAATAATGTTCTGCTTATTTAGTATTGTTAAAAAACATTACAATATATCAAAAAAGGCGGAGTAATAATAATAATAATAATTGGATTACTTGTACGATTATAGCGCCGTTTTTTGTGAAAAATCACCTCAAGGGCGCTGTACAAATCTTAATTCCTATTCTTCATCTAATTATGCACAAACAGATAAAGAAAAACATACTTACCTGGCAGGTCGCTTCACATGAACACAGTTTTACTAGAAAATTAAAGTATAAAGATGATATTTTTACAGTTGTTATTTTATCCTCCTTTTCTATTTTTCTATTGATGTTACATTTATTATAAGATTGGTGGCATAAGAAGAGTTGGCATTTATTTGAAATACTTTTAATTTTTAGGGCTGGAAAATGTTTATAAAATGACCTTAAAAAGCGTAAGAAGCTTCTAATGGATATTACCCTTTTTTATTTATTTCTTACACTTTTTTACACGTTCTTTACAGTGTTGAGTAGATGCTTGAGTGAATAGTGTGAAAAATAACATGGAGATATATTAATAGATAGTTTATTTACATTCTATAACATTTTGGCGTTACGTACAAATTATTAGTAGGTTTCAAAAAATGTCGTATATTAAGGGAATAGATAAAAATGTTCCCTACTGTCACACTAACTTGGGCCGTGTTATATAGCAAGTGGTCGATTTCTTTTCGTTGTAATATAAAAAAAAACCTCTTTTGTGAACACATGTGTAGAATACCTAACGTTATGTTGTAATAAAAAAAATAATGAAAAATACTTTTACTTATCACGGCGTATCTGATATAAAAACAATGCAGTAAGTAGTACGCGGTATAATAATTTTGGAGAGTAAAAAAAGGGTAAATATTAAAAAAGAAACATTGATAAATATAAAAATAAAAATGCTTATCACAGTTTAATATAAAAACAATACAATAAAGCAATATAAAGAATTTCATCAGATGTTTGACAATATGAGTAATTGAACAACGTGCTTGATTTTTTTAAGACACAGTTTTCTAATTATATTATTTAAATCATAGAAGAAAACATTTTTTTGGAAAGATGTGTCTTTTTGATTGGTTGAATAATTTTTTTTTTTAATTGATTTAAAAATGTTTTTATAAAATTCTGCAAGTATTTTAGATTCTTATTATTGTGACAGCTATTAGTTTGAAAACGGCTTTGAATGACGAAACAGCTATCACAATAATAAAAAAAACTGAAATACTTGCAGAACTTAATGATAACATTTATTAAAAAATAAAAATAATTAAATGGGGTTCTACGAATTATACACAAAAATAATTAATGGTTGAATAATGGAATAAGAATAAAATAATAATGCCTGAATAAAATGTTAAAAAGTCAATTCGTATAATGTATTACCAGTGGTAATATTTTTATTTGTGTGAATCCAAGACACGCGCCGCCTCTGCATTTTATGTAAACTTATGCAAAGAGGCGCAAGACGTTCGATATAAAGATTTTTAAATTTTCGATTCAATATTCTTGTAATGGCCGACTGTTGGCACAAAAGTTCCACGCGACTACATAATAGACTGCAAAATATCATACATAAATAAATTGAACGCTCCGGAAAGTTGGGCGGCTTAGGCCGGGCTGCCTGGGCTCGGGTGGGGGGCGGTAGAGCTGGGGCGGGGGCGGTAAGGCGGGCGAAGGACGGATTATAATATGCTGCTTCTCGTGTGGAAGAATCACGCATATACTATCCTTGCCTACAGTTGGAGATGACCACGGAATACATTGTTGACCGAGTCGGCAATATTCGATAGAAGCTGGAAAAGTTAAGAGTAATATGATTAATAGCCGTGTTTGGTGACCAGATCTGAATTGCCAGGTATTTCCCCACCGTCCTCTTCCCCCTCTCCTTCCACTCCCCAATACCGTCAGCCTCACAACATTCCCCAAATGGGGATGTCATAGTCTCACTGGCACCTGACGGTTGGGAGCAGTTGGGACTCTTGTGCGGTATACATGTAAAAAAAATAAAAATAAAAATAAATTTAAAAAAAGAATAGAAAACTGAAAATAGTGGTTTTTTAAAAGTACAGTTAGAAGTGCTTTTAATCATTAAAGAAATAGGTTACTTCGAAATGAAGTGTTCAATATCTGGTATTCATTGTTTGTGAAGATAATTTAACATGATTATAAAATGCATTTCCTTCACTTAACCCTATAGCGGAAAAACCGTGCACACGGAGGAGTAAACTCTCTCGAGTTCTGGACTCTTGAAATTTGCGCAGCACATTATTTTAGATATTTCTGAGTCAACGCAAACTTTCAACATGTTTCGTAGTTCTCATCATGAACTAAAGATCTGAAAAATCAATTTAACTGTGTGAGACAAGAGCAGATCCCAAATGCTTCGTTTCGAATGTTTCATTTGTTCAATAAGAAACTAGTTTCCTAACTAATCGGGTAAAACTGGTTTATCGGAAAATCGGGATAAAAAATGTTTAATTTTCAAATGAAAAAAAAAGGAAACAAAACTGGGTAGTCCAAAGATTTCGTAAATGGGTAGATGGGTAGATAAAACACAAATGATGATTAAATCGAAATGACAAAACCAAAATCTAAACTTTTAAATCAAAAAGCAATGATTACTTATCTAACAAAAAAAGTGAGGTGTCCAGGGGTGTTGATCGCAGGGCCCCGGGGCCCCCGCAGTCAGCGGCATGCGACATGCGGCGGGCGCGAGGCGTTCGGCGTCTGTCAAAGCGACGCCGTTCAACAATACTCGCCAAGCGCCGCAACGCACGTTTATTTTTTTCAGCAGATTATTTAAAACATGACGTTGATGTGAATGGAAAATGTGGCGGCCCTCCCCACCACTTCCGTCTGACGGCATAACTAACCCCCTCCCTCCATGCTGCCTACCGCATCTGCCTACCTCTGCCTACCCCTGCGGTGAACTAGGTATGGCCAGTGTTTAATACACGAAACAAGGATATTCTGCTTTTTATAATCTTTCCAGCGCCATTTAAGTTGGGTATGTCTTTAAATTAGCATACGTTCTAATCAATGCATCCTGAATCATCAATATTAAACAAAACATTGAGAATTTCAGTGCATGGGAAAACATGGTACATCAAAAAACTTTTAGTATGATCGATAGATAGTAAATATTATTGTTACACTCACATGGCTTGTTTAAAGGTTAATTTTTCTGTTTGAATACTCTCTTTTTTATTTATATATACATAAATGAATTTTTGTCTGCGTGTCCTCGATTTTCACCAATATTACTTGACTGGTTTCGCTGAAAATAGTACAGTTTATTCTTATTAGTGCCAGGAAGGTTTAGAGAGTACTTTGAATCAGTTCCAATTTGTAAAACAGTTGCTATAACGCTTTAAAATTAGTATGAAAAACATTAAACCCGCCATGTTGTATTGAGATTAGACCATAGATTACACATTCAAAAGAAGAAGGTTTGTTTTGTTAGAATATTTTCAAAATAAAAAAATTTAAAAACACAAGTAGGTACCTACTTAAAAACTTTATTTTTTTTATATGTTTTGAAAAATTAAATGTTTGGAATGAAATACAATTTTTCTTTGTTTAGAGATATTAATAGTCGTCACAATGCATTACTTTCGCTATCGGATCAGTTATAGCACCCAAACGACAAGTAAGAATTCTCAACTTCGTAAATTTATTAAAAATAAAAAAATAAAAATAAATAAAAAATTTTAGAAAAAAACAAGCAAGGCCGGGTACACTTCAGCTAGTATCTTATAACACAGAAGATAGGTGGCAATAGTTACTACTAGACGTCATATTCTATTCATTTCTATATTACCATATGAATAATGCATATTTCAGCCCTTTTGGTCGCTAATGCATACGTGAGCCTTTTTTCAACAAAACAAAAAAAAAATCATTTACAGACTTCCTCCTTATGAATGCACTTTTAATTAGACAAGGTATCATATAGTAAGACAAGGTACCATATAATAAGTCAAGGTATGATATAATAAGACAAGGTATTATATAATAAGTCAAGGTATTATTTAATAAGACACGGTATCATATAATAAGACAAGGTATCATTTAACAACACAAGTTAACATATAATAAGACAAGGTATCATATAATAAGTCAAGGTATCATATAATAAGACAAGGTATTATATAATAAGACAAGGTATTATATAATAAGACACGGTATCATATAATAAGACAAGGTATCATTTAACAACACAAGTTATCATATAATAAGGCCAGGTATCATATAATAAGTCAAGGTATCATATAATAAGACAAGTTATCATTTAACAAGACAAGTTATCATATAATAAGGCAAGGTATCATATAATAAGATAAGATATCATATAATAAGTCAAGGTATCATATAATAAGATAATGTATCATATAATAAGTCAAGGTATCATATAATAAAACAAGGTATCATATAGTAAGGTAAGATATCATATAATCAGTCAAGGTATCATATAATAAGATAAGATATCATATAACAAGTCAAGGTATCATATAATAAGATAAGATATCATATAATAAGTCAAGGTATCATATAATAAGATAAGGTATCATATAATAAGACAATGTATCATATAATAAGGTAAGATATCATATAATAAGATGGTATATAAAATAATTTTAATTTGTAACACAATTATATAAAGGTTATTGTTAACATAATAAACATGCAGTTTGTGTTGTTTTTAACAGTTTTGATTGAATCCAAAAAAAATCTAGATTTGGCGCATTTCAGCCCTGGTGTATTTGAAACATCTGATAGGTGAATGTAAATACGCCGGTGAAAGATCCACCGCCTGATAGAAATTCCATATTTTTGTCAGTCGCCATTATTGACGCGGTGCACAGTTTTTGGTTTGAATAAGCGACACAGCCAAAATACACCTTCCCATCGTATGAACAAATTTCGTGGTGTGGGTAACCGGTGAAAGGGAAATAGATGTTGGTCCTGTGAATCAAATATAAACGAAAATCCGACATTTAAATGCATTTTGCTCAATCTAAAGTCTAGAATGGAAATACATACATCAGTATGTGAAAAATCGTATTCAAAATTTTGTTTACCTGTTTTCTATGATCAAATGTCACATTAGGAGAATTTCAATAAATTATGTCAATCAATGGGTGTTATCCTAATTAATTAATATTATTTGTCCAAATAAAAGAAAGGGATCGATCTCTTATTTAAAATCGTGTTCAATTTCGGAAGAATAATTTTAATTTTTAATAAAGTTTTTCATAGTTTTTATACCATATACCAATCTAACATTGACGAGTTACAACAACTGCTTTTATGAGAATATAATATGTATTGCCGTAACATATGTAAAAAACGTTATGAATTATTTTATCAACGATCAGAAACTGACATTATTAATACATCTACGAGCCTACCGTACTTTATGGCATTATTTTTATCTGAGTGAAACTATTTTATGAACTAGCTTACTAACCATCATCCAATTAATTCGCAGGGGCAGGCACTTTAGGCAGATGAAAAGGCAAATAACGCACGCCCTCGATTTTTTCTTCCACCTACTAACGCTGCTGCTTCGTCCATCCGGACTATATGTCCAAACCATTCAATCGCCCCTTTCCTAATCCCGTCCAATTTGCTTACAGGCATTTTGTTTGGAAGTTTTATTTAGTATGTACTTTGGTACTTTTGATTTATTAATTTCGCTACCGGATTCGACACAACTGTGTCATTCACTAGCGTTCTTGAAACTGTCTAGAAATTGCTACATTGTGAACGCCAAAAAAATACAAAAAATTGCTTACAGCCTGTGGCATTATTCTCGAAGATCCTCATTTGCAATACTCATCTCCTCGGGAATCTCATTGCTATTATTATTTTTATTTTTTATTTATGTTTTTAACTAGCAGAACTGAATGGATAATTCAAACCCAGTCTACCATATTACATTAAATAAATACAAATATAAATAGAAAACTGAATATAATAAAAATGCTTAAATAATAATATTAAAATATGTGAGAAGAAAATGAGTTTTTTTTTTAATTACAAAATGATAATTACATCAAAATAAAAGAAAGAAGATGAAAAACATAATATTTAATAATAACATAGAATAAATTAAATTAATTTAATTTAAGGGATCGTCTTTCAGGGCGGTAGTCACATTATCTGCATCCATCGCTCATTGAGTGGAGAGCTGAGCCACTCGAATGCAGCCACGACAATGGCGTTGGTTGACTTCTGTGTCCTGCCCCAGAAGCTGGCTAGTCGGTGGCGAAGTAAGGCGGGGAATGAGTGGACCCTCCCTTGAGTGAACATCGTAGAAGCACTCCAGAACCTTGTAAGTTGCAGAAGTTGCCTGTATGCGTTGTTATAGCACACCGTCAGCTTGTCCCATTGCACTGCTGAGTATTGCGACCACATCTCATATACTCGAGCAGTGCAGTATGTCCTAAAAAGCAGTTTCCTGATAGCGTCGCTACAGTGGTAGAACTGCCTTGAGAGCATTCCGGGGCGTACATTAATGGCTCTTTTTGTCGTTCCATATCTTCCATATCGTTCATGTATTCTGTAGGGATATGTCCCAGGTATTTGACCTGTGGGGCCATAAGCAGTACATTTCCTTCTAGTCAGACTGATGGGATATTTAGTGGCTCCCTGTGTTTAAATACAAATTATGAAAATAATTTAATTCAGTCAGATATATTTGTGATCTATGTTTGTCATTTGTCTATATTTTTAGTATTCTGTATGTCCTGATGAGGAAAGCTTCGCTTTCGATACATGTTGATATTTACATATTTAAAAAGTGGTGTTTACAAACCTAGGCACCTATGTGCATCTGTCTGCCTCTGTTGGTGTTATTGGCGGGTTTGTTCATGAGAAAAACACATTATTTTTATTGGAATAACTTATTGAAGCTTATAAACCTGATTGGTTTCATGATTGAAGGTAATAAAATATGAAACAGAAAAACATGGAAAATCAAAAAGGTAATGGTCGCATCCGGAACTCAAATCCAGGACCTCTAGGTCTATGCGGAACCAGCACTCTACCAACTAAGCCAGGGGTCCACAACCAGTCAGGAATTTCTCCCCTAGGGGGGATGGAGAGGGTTTAGGGAGGGGGGGAATGAAAATGTTGATAAATGCAAAAATAACAACAAATATCTTCAGATTTCTTATGCAAGAACGATTATATGTATTTACTCATGTCTGTCGTCTACTCAACTTCTTATCAGTTCCTAAAACAGAAAGTCAAGTCTGTGGAAGATGTGATTATTTGGTTCTCTGTAAAGCTGAAAAACAATATACTGTACTGATTGTGGTGCAGCAGCAAAGCAGTCCAGAAAATGTGTACTGAATTAGCAGAGAGGGTAGATTCTGCACTGCAGAAAATTTCGTGAGACTGTCTGAGACACCCGTCAAAAGAGAAAAATAATCTTTCTTTGTTTGACAACGAATATGTTTGCACCACAGAGCACCGAAAGGTTCAATTTTTGGGTTCTGTCGGAGGAGGTTGGGTGGAAATTTATTATGTACTAGCTGATGTGTACCCGGCCTTGCTCGGGTTTATATAAAGTTATAATGTTGTGAATTCTTGCTTATCATTTGGGTGCCATAATTGATTTGACAGCGAATGTAACTATCTCTGAATAAAGAACTCTATTATTAAAAATAAATAATAGAGTTCTTATGTAGGTACTTACTTGTGTTTTACATTTTTAAAATACTCCACAAAAACCTTCTTATTTTGAATATGCAATCTGTAGCTAACCAGAATGTTATATCTATGGGGTAACCTTAATAAAACATGGCGGTTTTAAAAATTTTCATACTAATTTTAAAACGTTATAGCAACAGTTCTACATATTGGATTTCCTTCAAACTACTTTTTAAACCTTTCAGGCACTAATAAGAACAAACTGTGCTATTTTCAGACAAACTGGTCCAGTGATTTTTGAGAACATCGAGGACAAAGAAACAAACAAACTTACATTGATTTTTATATTCATCTCGTAGATAGGTACCTACATCAAAACGGGGGCTTTTCGGCAATTGGGGGGAAATAACTTTGAAAAGGTTAATGACCCCTGAACTAAGCTAATACCATCTAATGGCTTCCTATCATTTTTATCGATATAATTTTTCAATTTAAGAACTATTAATATCATATTCAATTAATTCCCTTTTTTGGCTGCTGTCTTTTTGAATGACTGCAAGATTCTACCCTGTAATTTATTTACAATCCAGATTGTTTCTCTAGATTAGTTTATTATTATTATCATTCTATAACATGTTTATTTATTTTTTGTTCACAAATATTTCCGGATTACTAAAAATCTGACAATATTACAATTCCTCCCGTTACCTTGACTTAGCTATGGCTAAGGGAGGATTGTACCCGCGATACATAAAAAATCGAATACATTTTTACACCATGGTGTCAACATAACAAGTGAGATATATTACTACATTCGTACGTCCAGATATGTTGAATGTGTGCAAAACACTGTCCCCATCGCGGCTTATTTCATCCCGCGCATTTCTCGGGACTACTTTTGACTGATGACGTCACTCTGCCCCCAAAGTATGTGCGTTACAATGGAAGCCTTTCAGATGCTCACAAAGACCTTTATCTCCCCAAAACACGACCGCTAGGTGACAATATGCAGAGGGTGATATCTGAAATGTATGAATATGATATTAGTACGTAACATCGCCACCGCCATACAAAACCCCGTGCCTCTCCCTATTTTCTATGCTGCTGTTACTTTTGTCAGATGTCGCCCGCCTTTATTGCACTTGTCACATCGTTATTTAGATATTGCTGTCAATTGTCAGCCAGCCACTCACATAGATAGAATAATAAGTAACTACCTAATCATAGAGATACATTGACAAACTATGTAGCTTGGTGGTTAGAAAGTCGGCTTGAGCAACAAAGGCTGTGCGTTAGATTAAGTCTTAAACTTTTTTTCCACTCTATATTATTTGTAAATAACAAAAAATAGAAAAGTTTTCATTTATATAAAAAACCTACTTACTTCCATAATCGTACCAGACCTCCGTCGCATAACGATTATTTAAAATTATCAAGTCCCATTATAAAATATGTTTTTCCTTTTCTAACTAACAATAAAAGTGCATTCATAGTTAGAATAAATGGCACCCCAAATAACACGCAATGCGCAGTGATTCCGAATTGTGTCCTCTGCGTGCAAACCTGAATCTACAATATTATCAAATGTTAATCTGAAGTGACCTACCTGCCAGGTAAGTATGGTTCTGTATACTATCGTACATTTTTACGTAGCATATTGATACACCGTATTGATACTTTTTGATTTTTATTAAACTAAAAAAATAATAAATAAATCTTCTCTTTCTGTCCAAACTTCGATACATAAATAAATTGAAGGTATATGTCGATGTTTCCAGAATTACAAATAATGTCTTCTCAACCTCCACTATTTATTTTCTGTATTTTCTCTGAATATCCACTAATTTATAAAAATACTCCTATTTACAAAACATTTGTCACAATGTGACCAGAAAATAGTAAGTAGGTGATATTTGTGAGAGATTCTTATGCAGCAATGTGCTAATGGAGGAACATGGGTGTTAATTTCTTCAAAAGATTTCGGTTCCTGGCGTAAGAAATCTTTAAAAAAATGTGTATTCATAAGTTGGTTTACATAACGGATATCGAAATATTATAATGATACCGGTACCTCACTTTTTTACGTAATAATCATTGGGTGCATGCATAGGCAAATGTCAGAATTGTTATTTTTTAGGTAAATAGGTGTTCGTGTTGAATATAAATAACATAACTCTTACCAGCTCTTTGCAATATCAAATCAATACAAAATAGAATGTAAGTCTAGCCAAAATATAATTTTTCCAAGTACCTACCAATATTTAGTCGCAATACAAAGAGAGCAATGTTTATGTGTTTTGTATCATAGGAAGATTATCATTTTAATTATGGTTATTTTCTTCGATAGATTAATATTTATTTTTTTGGCGTCATTGCAAATAAACAAATAAGAAATGCTTTGTTTAAGGCACTGTTTTAAATACATAAATATTAGAAAGCTTTCTTCATCAGGATACAGAGTTAACTAAAATAATAATGATGAGTGATAAGCATTGAAAATATAAATGTAAGAATAGGCAAATTACAAACATAAATAATAATTAACAGTAACTGAAGAAAGTAGGTAAGTAATTAATTGAAAATGTTAAAAATTATTGAAAAAAAAATATTGTTATGAAATATTAAATACTAAATTTATTATAAATTATTTTTATTTAAAATATTAAGTAAAGAAAATATTAGGGATTATTTTCATTAAATATATTTATTTGAAAATATTTTTATTAAAAACATTAAATAAAAAATTATTAGAAACTATTTTTTTATGAAATAAATTAAATAATAAATTTATTAGGAATTGTTTTTATTAAAAATATTAATAATAAAAAATAACATAATAGTGAGAGTTTTTGTTATTAAATTTTATATGAATAATATTCTAAATATGGTTATTAATGTGAAAATAAATTTAGAGTTCTAGTTCTTACCTCAGTGCAGCAAACGCAGCCAAAATAGACAATTAATAGATAATTAAATTCTAGTCATGTTTTGTACCTTTCTTTGGTTTTAAATGTCAAACTCTTCAAATGACATCGACTCAATCATTCTTCCTTCTTTTTCTCACAAAGTTATCAATAATAACAGCCGTCACCAACTTCGTGTAACATAAGAGATTAAATCTTCGTTAAATCACGTTCAGTGTTAATCAATAAAGTATATTCAGTGTCAATAAATAAGTGTTTCATCTATCGAGTTCAACAACTCATCTGGGTCAACCATTCTCAATTTTATTCAATGCATCCATACAGCCTTGGACCAGATCAAGGACTCCTGGCGGAGGTACTTTGTTTTCAAAATTCAGGAAAATCTCATAATTACATTAACAGGGTACATTTCACCTTATAAAGCGACAGATGATGTTTTTTATTTTGTTATAATCTTAATCTTGGAATCTCAAAATAACATAATATTTTGACTTGTATAGATAGTTAATTAGATTTTAATTATTAATTATTTTTATAGAGATTTAAAAACCTCATTTAAATATTTAATCATTGTAGAAAATAATATCAACATCCTGGGTTCGAGTCCCAGATGCGACTAAAATCTTTTTATTTTCTGTCGTTTTTTTTCCGTTTTCATGTTTCATTTAGGTTAGGTTAATATTATTTTCTACAATGATTAGATTTTAATTTGGTTATTATTTTATCCTAACTTACTGGCTACGCTTAGTTATTGTTTAAAAATATTCTGTGAATTTAATGTTTTAATTTATCTTTCAAATATTACCATTAAATAATATAAACTTCTTTACTTATTTATACTTTTTCCGGGTCATTCTTTATTTATATTTTTAAAATTTACATTTCTTTGTTAAATTTATATTCGTATTTTTTTATAATTAAATTTAATAAATAATCAAATGTTTTTTTTTAAATAGCTTATACCTTGAATTTATTTTCATGTTTAATATTAATAATAAAAATAAAAAAACTAAAAAAAAAACTAAAAAAAAACTAATAAAAATCTTATTTTATTTCTAATATTAATTTGTTATTCAGTGTTGTATAATATTTTTTTAATTAACATTTTTGATTAATTACTTAACTACTTTAATCAATTTTTGTTTATGTTTATAATTTGTCTATTCTTACATTATTGTATTCTAATTTGTATCACTTGTCTATACTTGACATTATTATTTTTAGTATTCTATATACCAGAGTGGAAGATACTCTCAGTATCGCCCTGGTAAAAGACCACCATTCAGAATTGAAACGTTGCTTGAAATGGCTTTTAGCCGTGTTTGGTGACCAGATCTTAATAGCCAGGCATTTCCCCACCTTTCTCTCCCTCCTCTCCTTCTTCTCCCCTATACCTTCAGCCTCACAACATTTCCCAATTGGGGATGCCATAGTCTCACTGGCTCCAGACGGTTGGGGGCAGTTGAGACTCTTGTGCGGTATTCATGTAAAAAAAAACTCCTGATGAAGAAAGCATCGCTTTCGAAACATGTAGATATCTATTAATAAAGTGGTGGATACAAAGTATATTATTTAATTCATTTTTTTATTTATTTACATTGCTAGATTACTACATAACAAGCATACTGCACTGATAATAATGTGTTAAATCTGTAATCTGTATAGCCCAATGTGGGCGTAGATAAATAAATAAGTAATTAATTAAAATAGTTAAACAAAGATTTATAACATCTCTTAAGCCTAAATAAACATCATTCCGAATAATGAAAAACTCCATGGTATATACTTTATTTTATTCTCAATTTTTTACGTTCTATTTGCAAAAAATGTATTGTTTCTAAGTTTTCTCCTACGGAAATCTGTTTTAATACAGTTTTGTAACATTTTTGTCTAAACGACAAGTTTCCTTTATTCTCAAAAGAAGCCAACATTCCCAAGTTCACCTGACAATATTTTAATTCCTCCAACTGCCATCATCACAATCGTAAATGTTGCTTATGCAATGTTGGACGAATAAACGAACTTTTTTTTAAAGACATAATTCCAGGGGATACTAAAAACCTAACAATATTTGAAAAATTTCTGCTACTATGGAAGTAAATAAAAATTCAAAAACAGTTTTTTACTTTTCTGTTTTTTTTTCCAACGGCTATTTATACTTACATAATCATTCGTGTTATATGAAGCAGTACAATATTATTTGCTAGCATTCTAAAAATGCAAAGAAAATCCACCTGAATAATAATTTCCCAGCGTACCGATACATTTAAATCTTACACAAGTCTTCTCACCTGGAAGAGTTTGGCAACTTGCAGCAGTACGCACAGCACACGTCTCAACTTATAATTGCAGGTGTTTAGCATTGTCCCGCGCCGGGGAGGGGAGTGGGAGTATACTATACCTATCTACGACAGGCTGGGCCTGCCATTTGTAATTTTTTTTAGATATCATTTTAATTAGTATCTACCTGCTTTCAGTACTGTACTGTGGCTTGAATGTATAGAGTATTTTAAACTTTTTTTTATCCTCGGAAAAAGTTATACCGGAATCTGGGAGTCAGTGTGTCCAAGAATGACGGACGTATGAATCCATCCCTCCCACTGCAGTACAAGGCGATGGGTCAAGAGAGTCCGGCCGGAGAGGTCAAAAGGTCTCCCTATACCGACTCTATCGGACAGATGTTGTGTTACTCAAAATAATATAAATAATTGTAATAATTAAGGGATTTATATTAATCTCTTCTCACATCTTTTATAACCTCCTTATCACCGTACGCACGTGTCATGTAGCCGTGGGACTGGAGTAATTAATTTTCGGCCCTATGGCTCACGTTACAAAATTTCATTTATTCATTTATTTCATTATAACTATAGATATGGAAACGACTGGTCCAACCAGCCAGTTGTCCGATAACTTCCGTAGTCAAAGTTTCAATTAAAATATCCTTACCCGAGGGCCCTGAAGAGCAAGCCGGCGATTTTTCACTGGAGTGAGCATCCAGTACGCCGACCTCTCCATATCCGGCCATCCACGCAGTTGGTAAGTACATGCATCCACCGCCAAGACCTGGACAAACCTCACCCTACGAACGCAGGCATCCCTGCTAATTCACCAAACGTAGTAAATCAATTCAGATCGATTTGACAGCCATTTTCCACACATTTTCAAATGTGTTCAAATCTATGGTCGCCAGCTGCTATCAACTTATTTATTTATTTATTTCCTAATGTTTTACAAGAGACGCAAAAAATGTGACCTTACTGGGGTACCCTGTTCTAATACCACATTGTACATGGTTTTATATATGGATTATAAATTAGAATTTTATTAAGTTTGTTAATTTTTTTAAGTAAGTTTTCTTAATTATATTAAAATATTACTAGAGGAGCAATATAATGCAATAAATGAATAAAAATTCTAAAATATAGAAGAAAACATAACGTGACCGTTAAACTCTGTTCGGTTGTCATACCTATATTATTCCTTCCCGTGTGCATAATCCATATCTTTATACTTTTTTTTAATTCGGTTTGGTTTTTATTGCCAGAGAGACGATGTTAAATACTTTAATACAGAAATATTGGAAATTTCTTTGTCCAAAAGTTGTTTTAGTTGTAGGTGGGTGGAATGTAAGTTTTAATGGGGATCTTGTGAATCGATCCGATTTTGTATCTGCAAAGTTATCCTAATTTTTGAATGCGTAAATTAAAATATCTTTTGATCAAAATTGTTTCGGAAACATTAAATTCAAGACATTAAAAACATAGTCTGTAGGAGTTCTGAAGGGGAGTCTAACAATAATTTTCAAAATTGCCTTTTGAGCTATAATAACGGAATTCCGCTATAATTTTATACCGGAATTGCATGAACTTCCCAATCCGATAAGACCATATTGTAGATGAGATCAAAAGGCACTCTTAAAATATAGGTAGGTATTCAAAGAGATATAAGAACTAACACATGCATTTAAGGTAGCTGTGTGCTGGTTGTTATGTATGGAATTTTATATAATAAATAACAATTCAACTCGGTGCTCTCAAAGGGGAAAAAACTATAATTTTAAAATTTTGGCCTGTTGATCAGGGCCAGAAGTAGTGTGAATATATTTTGTAATACGGTGTTTGAATGCACAACTTTTATGATCCCTGGCGTACCTAAATTCGTAAAAAAACTTTGAGGGCCCAGCCTAATATAGAATGCTAAACCCGGGGTTTGCGCTACTGGAGAGCTGGCAGGGGCGGTGGGGTGAACTGCGCGGATGGTGATGGGTGGTGCGGGTGGAAGCCACCCTCCTGCAAGAGGTGGGTGTTCTGGGTGGCGATTAGGTCCGCATGAGCGCCGTCTCCAGGACTCCGCCCTATAATGGCGTGTCTCCAAGGTATTTTGCAATTAGAATTAGCGTATTGTACCCCCACATTGTGTCGCCTGTGTTCCGCTATACGACCCAACTTGAATAATACCTGGATATGGTATTGTGCGCAAGCCCCTCGGCGGATTGAGCCAGATTTCCGGATAAGTGGCCCAATTTAAGTATTTCAAAATATGGCACTCGCGAGGTAACTAATCTGCTTTAGCTCACGACCCGCAGCAGCTGAAGCTTGCCACAATTATTTGGAGGTATCACCAAATACCGTAGAAATATAATAACACGCGCAGCTCCTGACATTTACCACACATTGAGATGGAAAACATCCTAAACCTGCGCCCCTAGCGGTTTGAGTTGGCGAAATTGGGTTTTTCCATAATTGAAATATATTCTTAATAAATTAAAGATGAGTGAATGTGATAGTGTTAGTAGCCTGTTTCTCATATTCAAATAAAGGTGGTTGTATTGTTATCTGTGTGGGGATATATGTGTATATATGCGTATGTGTATGTGCGTGTGTGTGTATGTATGTGTATGTGTATATATTCGTATAGATGTGTGTATGTGTATATATGTGCATGTGTGTTTACGTCTATATGTTTATATGCATCTATGTGCACATGTGAGCATGCATTCACACATATAAAAAAATGATTTTTAAAAAGGTATATCTTTTTTTTATAATCTAATCCTTATGCATATCTTTTTTCAATTTTTAGCATGTTTATATAGTAAATCCATATGTTTACACTATACTTCATACGAAGTAACTATACTTCATTGGTCACCATGAAACAGGCAGCCGCCTAGTATGGTGATTTAACGTATCTAATCTATGTTAATATCTTAATTAAATATCAAGTATTTTATAAATAAAAAAATAAAATAAAATAAGGGAATCTAAAATTCAATATAATTTATATTAGGAAACCTACATATGATTTCACTCCTTTTTTGATCATGCATATACAAATATTTTAATATGGGCTATTAGGATTATATTAGCATTTAAAGAGTCGCTGCTCGCGCACTGTCTAAATTGTTTAGAAAGAGAATAGAATATTTATTATAATAGCATTACGTACTAATGTAATTGCCAGAATTTTGACATCTATGCTATTTGATTACACGCATAGCTTTGTCAAAATCAGCTCGAGCCACTAGAGGGCGCTAGTAAGAATGTTGCCAACAAATGTCAATAGATGGAGATATTATCATTTAAGAGTATTTGATATTACAAAAAAATCACTAATAAAGCCATTTTAACATGGGTACTTAATGACTGCCTCTTTTTATATTACTATGAACAAGTAAACACGATTAAAATATATTGATGATTATCTGTTGATAAGTGTTTCTTTGGCAGAGAAAAATTTATTCACTCTTTGTAATAATTTATCGCTTCGTTTTGGCACCTTTAAGCCATCATTGACGTGGTGATTTCAACACGTTTCAAAGAAGCTAAGAATTATTAGCAAAAATTATAATAATCGATTGTGATCAAAAGGATTAAAATAAATAAGTGTTAATTATTTATCAATGCTTCTAACAACAGTAATCCAATTTTGTAAGGCCGAATATAATTTTCAATCAGCACCCATTTAAAAAATCATGTAAGTAATACTATTTCGGCGCTGCGAAAATCAAACCGTTAATTTCTCGGGTCAAACCAGTGTGTGTATTTTGGAGTCCATTTTGGAATCAAATTCTAATTATGTAGATAACATACATAAATAGAAATATATTTTTCTTTTATTACTTAAAAACGAATAACCTGACAGTATTTAAAATCACTCCAACTACCATCATTATAAGCTGAAGATGTTGCTTGTGTAATGACAGACTTAACCAGCAGAGGAATTGAACGGGTAAATATAATAATAATAAAGTAATACAGCGCAGTTTTTTGTTATTTCACTTCAAGTGCGCTTTACTATAAATAAACTTAAAAAATGATTAAATAACTCCACTCAGTGGTATTCTGTAAAGGTGGTTTCTATTGAACCCACGAATTAATAGGAATACCTTAATGTAATTCAAAACACTTTGTAACCCATTCTCAAATTGCTCTAAAATTGCGATTGTAATCCGGCACTTTCCCTTAATAAGCAAACTCGTAAAAACTAAATACATACCTTCAACCTTTCCAATAAAATTCAACGAGGCTTCTCGCTGGCTGTACTGGTGTACTAGTGTACCAGTGCCTCGAATTATTCCAGAGAACAGGTTCGCTGAAAAACGAGCTAATTATTTCCTTCAAATTAGAAGCGATGAATAATTGGAAAGGGAAGAAAGATTACCCCATCGTGCTACGGGGGAGGGAGAGGCTGCCAGGGAAAACCGAACGAACGAAGAGTTCGTTATAGAAATCAATTGATAATACTGGGAAAATTTTCAGAAACAATAATTGAACCCTTTGATCGAAATACGATCGTTATTGAGATTTATTATTGAAATCGGAGCGACCTATTCCGTGAAAAATAAGCTCGATTGTCGGAGAATTCACACTTAAATAAATGCGATGCTGATTTAATTAAATCTTAATTAAAACATGTTTCGTCGGAGAAATGGGTCAAACGCGCTTCTAAGCATCACAAAATGAATTGTTTTGCTTATTTTGATTGGTTCTAGTTAAACTTCTTTAGCAAAATAATATTTAATGAAATAAATACGTGTTGTTTATGTAATAACATAACAGAGATTTGTCTTTTTTTAAATCGCGATACTCGCTTTGGTTCGACAGAGCCGTGGAAATTTTCTCACATTAATCTTGACACTGCATAGAGTGTTTAGAATAAAATAGCAATCAATACAGTCGGATTATGGCTTTATGTTCTTCGTGGTAGTATAGCGGAAACATCATTCACAAGTATGTTTCAGGAACACAAACAGATTGACGTCGCAAATTACGGCGAACGGCCTTTTCACTATTAATGTAGGTGTTTTATTGTCGCTGGATTTATGAATGAAGTAGTCTCATCGAGGGGCATCTCGCAACAATAGATCAGCTAAGGAATGAGAATCTATTCTGGAGCCATTGTGCACGGTCTATATTAGTCCGCTCTCGGCTCACTATTCCCAAACACTGAACAGCGAGGATCGGAATGCTGCCATCGCAGGACTCATTGTCCAAGTCTCTTCCTCCGAAAAATCAAAGAGACACTGCATAATAAATAACAGGTAGGGGGAGAAATACAGGTACAATTTTAATGAAGAATCGTTTTTTCCTTCTCTAGTAAGTCCGACGGACAATGCGCGGTGCACCTGCATAGCCCGAAAGGACCCATTCAAGACGTGCACTTCATTGATAAACACTTACAGTTTTTTGAAAATAAAATAACAGTATGTTAACCCAGAAAAGAGAAACATCATCTCGCTCCTTTTTCTAGCATTGTGGCGTTTTAGAATATCATTCGCCACGACAGCCGGTGCCGGAGCCGCGCCGGCTGCCCTGAAAGGTTATTTGAACACCTAATGTGTGTAGCGTTTGGCTCAAAGGCAGGAATATTGTATTTTGGTGCGGGGTGTGACAAAACGGGGAAACTGTTAGCCCCGCGAACAATGCATTGTGGTTGGATGCATTTTGTATGAAGCAACGAAATCCCAGTTCACAGAATAATGCGAAGGGGTTTCGTTATAATGGCCAAACATTGTCGGCTTGAAATTGTAACTAATTGTAATGAAGCTTCGATTATTATGTGCGTTCGTCTGTTGAATGACGAGAAGCACTTCAAGGGCTGATGCTGAAAGCACTACCTATTGCCTGGCCTGTGTGTCCGGGACAATTAATTCTCTTTTTATGGTCTTGGAAGCCTTTTATGGAGCACTTTTTATTAAGATAGGATATTTCAACCTTTTCGTGACAACGCAGCGTATAGTGAAAACATAGAAGAGGATTCTACTAGGTTTATTGTGGCTTTATATTAGGTATTATGTGTTATAAAACGTCTTAACTGACGCTCTCGGGGACAATAATTTATTGTATCAATTTAAAAGTTTATAGAACAGTTTATTGGTCCAATAGAAGATGCAGGCATTCAATAATCACCACATTTTATCAATCTACCTGTACATCAGTATTTAACCGTATCTTTTTTTCAGAGATCCACAAAAACAACTTGTAAAATAATTAAATTAAGGTATTTTCGAGCCCTTCCCCTAAAATATCAAATAGAGTTTTCTATATAAGTAGGTGCCATTAACATACTCCATTGTTGTGTAAATTATCACTGAAAACAAGGGCCACAGTCTTTATTACTAAACCATAGATGTTAACAATTCAAAAATATTGTTTAAAAGACTCACCTATTCATAAACATATTTGTCACTAGTTACAGTTCTTAGTTGTAGGTCGCTAGCTATATAAGTCTTACATGTAAGTCACTAATTATATGTCCGAATTAGGTAGTTTCTAGTTATAAATCTTAGCTGTAAGTCAATAATTATATGTCCGAATTAGGTAGTTTCTAGTTATAAATCTTAGCTGTAAGTCACTAATTATATGTCCGAATTAGGTAGTTTCTAGTTATAAATCTTAGCTGTAAGTCAATAATTATATGTCCGAATTAGGTAGTTTCTAGTTATAAATCTTAGCTGTAAGTCACTAATTAATAGTCTGAATTATGTAGTTTCTAGTTATAAATCTTAGCTGTAAGCCATTAGTAATTAATCTAACATGTAAATTATTATATATAAGTCTAAGTGATAAGGTAGAGGATAGATAAATTATGTTGTAAAGCCCCCTTTAGGTGATTTTCTCACGAAAACGGCGCTATAGAAATAATCCATTTAACATTATTATTATTATCTATCTACTACTCGTGTAGGTAGGTAAGCTTTGAAGATTCAATAATTTGTGAAGGTTTTTGGGAGGCAATAATATTTCTTACAATAATTAAGTCATCTCAAGCGTAAAAATCTGTAATAATATTATCATTATTTACCTGGATTATTCATACATCTCTCAATAATCATCCCTTAGTTCCGCATCCGCCCTTGTGCGCATGTGCAGCAAAAAAAATCGTGTACATTTCAAAACTTAATCGCCGTAAAATAAAATCATATTTATTTCAATTGGGCACATCCTGGCCCGCGAAACTAATGTTTAATCATGTAAATTAAATCTGCCGGGACTACAAAGGATTACCTTCACTTCAGCGGACTTGTTTGCAAACAGAAATTTCACCATGCGTAAATCCGTCTATTGGGTTGAGATGACTACTTATTTTATGACCTAAATACGAATATCATAAAAGGTAATAACACAATAACGCGATCATCATAAATAAATTGGTAACCGTTTAGGGGTGGGAACTGAGAAAACGGCCGAAAATTGGTTATTTTATTGCCAACTGCTGAAAAAAAGTACCTATTCATGATTTAAGATTGAAACTATCAGCAAAATTTACAAAAAAATTATTTTATTACAGAAACAAAATAGTACATTTGTTACAGTGAAAAACAATATCAGCATATAAAATTCACAAAGAAGGTACCTGTAATATGTTTCCTTATAATTTCTGATCTATACTTGTATTTACCGGGTGACATGTGTAGTGTATAAGTGTGTGCGTATGTGTGAATGTGTTTGTAGGTGTGAGAAGTGGTGATCTACATATTATAGAAGTGATGCCATATGTATGCGCATTGATAAGTTTATATTATAGCCAAGATGTTCCTTCTAAATGTGGCCAGTGAATTCCAAAAATATCAATATATATGTAAATATATTCAAACAAACAGTCTGACATTGAAAATTAACATAAAAATGAGGACGCTACACGATCGTGTAAAATGTTTTAAATGGTATCACCAAATGGCTCATAGGAACATGAATGTATTTTTAAAAAGCGCAATAGACCAGGTGCATATTTTTTACTTTAACCCTTTCATCAACAGTGTACTTCGTCAGGTATATGAAGAAAAAATTAGATAGAAAGATTATATCAAACAAATTGCCTTATATTTTGCGTATTGTTTGTAAAGGACATTCGTGATGGCGTCTATTTCTGTAGATTGCAATACTTATTAGAGCTAAAAATACCACAAATAAAATGACAAATCCTGTTTCAGCATTCTTGTAAAAATCTCACCTATTAAACAAACAAACAATTATTATAAAAGGTGTTATCAGGTATAAAATATGCTATAAACGTGGAAAGAAAAGGGCAGTGCTGAAGGGTTAACCAAACGGTGTTCTGAAATTAGTAGTATGTTCCAAAAAGAGATGATTCTATATCATATTCTAAGATGCTTTATAAAGAAGGCGATTTTTTCATATTCCTGAAAGTTTTTATATCGAAATAATTACCCATTAGTTACGGCATAAATAAAATAAAAAAAAATAAAAATAAAACAAACAAACAAACAAACAAACAAATTTTAAATCAAAATAACAAATTCAAAAAAATTTGTGTTTCATTGATTTATGGTGTTTTGCGTTGTTTCTATAAAACAAACTATCAAATTCTATTACCTGAAAACATTTGAATGTCAAGAACACATTTCAAAAACGAAATGAGGAGCTTGGTGTTGCCAGAAAAAATGAAAATTTGTAGTTATCTTTATATATAAAAATGAATCTTTGTCTGTCCGTCTCTCCTCAATTTTCTCAAAAATTACAAAACTGATTTCGCTGAAAATAGCACAGATTGTTTTTATTAGTGCCGGGAAGGTTTAGAGAGTAGTTTGAATGAAATCCAATATGTAAAACTGTTGCTATAACGTTTTAAAATTAGTATAAAAACATTGAACCCGTCCGGTTTTATTTAGGTAAACCCATAAATATACCACTCTGGTTAGTCACAGATTAAATATTCAAAAAAAGAACGTTTGTTTTGATAGAATATTTTCAAAATGGAAAAGGGTACCTACATAAGAACTTTTTTATTATTTTAAAAGTTTATTTATTTCATTTGTTTAGGGATAGTAATAGTCGTCACAAGGCATTACTTTTGCTGTCAAATCAATTATAACACCCGAACGACCAGCAAGAATTTACAACTTCATAACTTTATTCCAAAAAAATAAAATAATAATCACTAACAAGGCCGGGTACACATCAGGTAATAATAAATTAGAATAAATATCTACAATTAAATGCTAAGCAGTATGTATTCTATTAATGTTTAAGCAGGTACCGTTTCATTTATCCGGTAGCAATCTGCTGGATGTAAGAAGTAATTAAGATGTCATTTATCAAATTCAGGATGCACAATAATTAACTGTTCGGAGGCTGGTATGACGTTACCAGTTAGTAGGTGGGGTTAAAATTCGGCAATTTATAATTAAAATATGTTAATAATTTAAGGTACTCACTTGCATATTCATAAAATCATAAATATCTTTTTAAAATGCCTCATTACATGGTAATAGAAGAATACAACGACGTTAATATCCTACCGCAAAACATCGATTAATATTAATAGTTAATTTCTAAAGCGCAGTTTTGTGAAGGTTCGCCTCAAGTGCGTTAAGTTCATCTCTCATTAATGTATTATTATATTGTAGAAAATATTCTTTCTAAACAAATGTTACAAACTTAACCTTACAAATTCACCTACCTTTCTATGTGGCCTTTCTCAATTAAGGTAATTAGTTGTTAGGTGTGTATTTTTTTTTATTTAGTACGTGTTTTATTTACTTTTGGTACCTACTCAATATGTGTTCTTATTAATATTTTTATACAAAGTAAATATAATACAAATACATATAATCAAATATTTATATATTTATTTAAGTTTTCAATCCAGCAGGACTGGGTGGGTAGTGCAAACCCAGTCTGCCATATCACATCAAATATATACAATATAAATAGAGAAATGAATATAATAAAATAAATAAAATAATTATAAAAATAAAAAAGGTTAAATAATAATATAAAAATATATGACAAGAAAATGTGAAAGAAAATAAAAATATAAAATAAAAAATTACAAAAAATAATTACATCAAAATAAAAGAAATAAAATTAAAAACTTAGTAGTTAATAATAACATTAAAAAAAATTTATTGTTTAATAGATCGTCTATCGGGGAGGCAGTCGCATCATAATATATATAAAATTATATTTATAATACATGTAATCAAAAAAAAATTAAATAGCTATCTCTTGAATTTATTTTCATATTAATATTAATAAAAAAATCTTTTTTAACAATTATTTTTATAAACAATAATTATTATCCTGAAAAACTCATCCAAATTGAAAAAACCTTCCGAGAAAAGATAAATGTCGCCGACAGGACTCGAACCTGAACCCTTCTGATTGCCAGTCAGATGCTCTACCGTTGAGCTGCGTCGACTTATCGCAAACCCGCCAAGTTAATCAATATATACTAGTGTTTCATTCAATAATTACTGTTTTCATTATTTCAAACATAAATTAGTTATTCAATTTTTTTTAATAAAAATTTTAAATTAGATTTTTGATTAATTATTACGTGCTTAAATCAATTTTTGTTTATGTTTATCATTTGGCTATACTTGACAATATTATTTTTTAGTATTTTGTATATTCCTGATAAGAAAAGTATTGCTTTCGAAACAGTGGTGATTACAAAGCCAGTTTTAATTTATTTATAAATATAATAACACTTTCTACGGGACCCATATATTTTATTAAATTTAATTAATATGTATTGTATACATATTTTAATATATATATATATATACTCTCATGTATTTATATCAAGTTGGGATAGGGTTTTCTAAATGTGATTTATCGATGTAATGAATCATGCCCTTAAGAAAGAAGCAAAAAATGCAAATATGATATCAACCATATGGCAATGGCAGTAGGAACTGAGAAACAAGCAGCACCAACAGCTTACTGAATACTTCAGTACTTTGTACCTTATATTGCCGCGAGAGTATTTTCTTTAACATGTGGTGAATATATGTTGTCCCTGTAATCACACACACTGAATAACGGAATTAAAAGCGTCCGTATTTAAGCCCTTCATTCCACTTGGCGAACACGAAAAAGCTTCTTCCAATTTAGTCTTGTGTACGGGAAACAATCACCGCCCTTATTCCGCGCAAGGCTTGTGGCGGGGGACGGGGGCGGAGCGGGAAATAATAATCCGCACTCAATTACCGGCCAGCCATTGTGGGGGCGCCGGCTCGCATTAAACCCCTTTGTGGTCCCAAGGCCCTGGCGCTGATCGAGTGTTAATTATGATTCTAAGAACGCGCTTCAAGCGGATCCAAGAAATTTTCCGTCGATTTTCCAGAAGGGTTTTTTATACCGATCTGCTGGGATTCGAATTATAATTTATTGAGTGGGATTCGTAATTCATTATGTGGTTTTCTTACAAGTCTGTACTTTTATAACCATACAAATATATTATCTACAACTAACGGTAAATTGAAACTGAGTAACAATAGTGGTTAAGCACAAACGACAGAGAATATAATAAGAAAACACCAAATAATAAAATGACTTTGAATTGAGCAAATAACGAATTATTTCCATATTCTAACGTTAAATCAGGTATACTCGTATAATTATCACATAAAGGATACACTGACAGTGTATTTGGCTTCAAAGGCATTTTGAACTTTTTCATGCATTTACTTTTCGTTTTTATTTTACCATTGCATAATTCTTTTTATG
The DNA here is from genome assembly GCA_022606495.2 of Halesus radiatus. NCBI lineage: Eukaryota > Metazoa > Arthropoda > Insecta > Trichoptera > Limnephilidae > Halesus > Halesus radiatus. The sequence goes on from JAHDVE020008340.1 coordinate 219,750, forward strand.
AATTTTCTTATTTGTCTGTCATTTTTTTAAGAATAAAAACATAAATAATTCATCAAACATCCATCATGTTTATACAAGTACGGCGGCCATCTTGACTTTCAGCGATAAGGCAATTTATAAAGGAAGGTGTTAGGCTATGTAAGTAGGTTCTCCGACAACAGTAGAACCTTTATTATTATAAACTCTTGTAGTCTCCAGACTGGAAAACCGCAATAGTTTATATGCTGGTCTACCTAAAGACCACTAAAACAGACCGCATGGATTGTCCAACAAAACAGTTCACCAGATATGGCCGACTCTTCTTCTGCGTGATTACCTGCGACTTATAAAGTTACATACAGGAAAAAGTAAAGTTTAAATAATTTGTCATGCGGTTTTTAAGGCTCTGTATAGTCCGGCACCACTTGTCATTGGTCATACCTGAATGATTTTTGCGTGAAAGAGAGTCTTAACTAACGGTAAGGCTCAGTCTAGGCGGATGCGTCTAACAAGCTAATTTAGTTTGCTTGTGTAAATGTTTTATATTTTGGATTAAATATATTGGGTTCTCCATGTTTCTACGATATGTCATTTGATCTACGAAACGCAACTGCTATTGATTAATCGACTATACGCATTCACATTTTTATCTAATATGTATTAATTACAACTGTCAATTAAACCTAAATGGATTTTTTTTTACAGAAAATACTGCAATAATAATAATAATAATAATAATAATGTTTTTATTTAATTTCTAATTCAATTACAAAAATGTTATATTTAATACGTAAGAGAAATTACAGGAACCTATTTAGTATTTGTAAAACAATGTACAAGGAAAAAAAATATACTAAAGATAAAAAATAAATTCAGAAATATTTAAATAAATTCAGGCAGTGGTGAAGATCGCGTCAATGAGAAGAGATTCTTTCAAGAATCAATAGAATTTCCCTTTTGAATCTTTCCTCACTGACGAAAAATATGTCGATATCCTGTGAGATTTTGTTCAGGAGAAATATACTCCTCCCCACCGGGAGAACCATTGGCAGGTTGGTTCTACAGGTAGGAGGAAGATAGAATAATCTATGACGACGCTGTCTTAGATAGTCATCAGGAACATAAAGACTTATGTGTTCCAAAATATCTGAATTCTCTATGGAGCCTCGCAGTAGTCTAAAAAAGTGGGTAGCGGCATACCCCTCTCTTCTGAGCTGCAGGGAGTGAAATCCAAGCATGCCCAGAAGAAAGTTAGTTGGATATAGCCACGGATAGAGTCCGTACTCCCTCATGTAAAGAAATCTCAAAAACTTTTTCTGAACCCTCTCTAACATGAGGGAGCACCCCGTCTCGTGAGGATTCCAAATAGCCGACCCACTCTCCAGCCTACTACGGACTAAAGAGAAGTATAATATTCTAAGAGTACGAGTATCCCGAAAAACCCTCACGGTCCGAATGACAAATCCTAACATTTTTAATGCAGATTGACATACCCCTTCGATATGAACACGAAACGTAAGTTTACTTTCATACACGATTCCAAGATCCTTTATAGTAGAAACACGTTTGAGATTATGACTGAGCATAGTATATCTGTGGTAGGTGAGACTAAATGCTCTGGTGAAAGACAGGACTACGCATTTTGAGATATTGAAATGAAGCTGATTTCGTAGGCTCCATTCAGAGATGTTATCAATGTCAGCTTGAAGATGTAGGCAATCTAAAATATTTCTAATTAGTAGAAATAATTTGAGATCGTCAGCGAAAAGGAGAAAGCGAGAAAAACAGATGACTTTAGCAATGTCATTAATGAAAATAGAGAAGAGAGGAGGCCCTAGGATTGACCTTTGGGGGACCCCAGAAAAAACAAGAAAATCAGCGGATTGAAAAATTCCGTGTGTGACAAATTGCTTCCGGTTTTTGAGATAACTTCTAAAAAACTTTAGCATACGTAGGGAGAAACCCATTTGGGCAAGTTTTGTTAGTAAGATATCGTGATTCACGGTATCAAAGGCTATGGAGAAATCATTATACGAACAGTCTACTTGGTATCCACTATCTAGGGACCTAGCAACATAGTCAGTGAAAACCATCAGATTGGTTTCCGTATTTTACTTAGGCAAAAACATAGAAAGTTTGTTAGAAAAATATCGAATGGATCTAAATATATTAAATAACCGGTTAAATAAAAAAATATACACAAGGAAACAAAACTGTTTACAGTAAGAAAACTATATGAATATAAAATAAGAAAACTATGTGAATATAAAATAAGAAAACTGTATTAATATATAATATGTCTCCTAATAGATATAAAAAATAAAAGATAAACTCGTACGTACAAACACAGAATTCATTAGAACGTCACAAGTACACACACACTTTACACGACAACATGATAAAATAAATTTAAATATTATACATACATGATATGGCAAGCAATCCATTAGCTACGGAGGGACAAATTTTTAATAATTGCGTTACGAATGACATTAAAAAAGAAAGTATCAGTAGGTATACAGCAATAGTTTGATAATGCCTTCGGAAGACGACGCAGCTGTCACGCGTAAAAATAAGGAACTTTTTATAAATAAACCTTTTTTTATAGCAGACAATAATAGTTATTATATTTTTAGACTGCTTATAAGAATGAATTTCTACAAACTAAACTTGAATACAATTAAAATATAAATTATTAACCAATTAATTAATCAACACACTAGTGAGACAGGCACAGTACCATAACCCCTATAATAAAATAAAATAAAATTTATTGTTTGAGTTTATCTTCGTGAAACTTCTAATTGATTTTGCTTTGCCTTACTGTAAACGGTCGCTTTCACCGATAGGAATTGAGTGAAACAAAAATAGCGGAAATGGGGAACGATAATAATTTTCATATCACAAACATTTTTTTTTGCTTAGCCTTCGCGCAAAGCCAATAACATTGTCAAAGAAATTGATGATAGGATTTTTTTTCTTTGACTGCCGCTCAGTTTGATAGTAAAGGCAATTTTATTGCACATTATATTCTTTCTGAATAAAATAATATCCAATATTAGTAGTCTAATAATTATACATAGTGCTGGTAAGCATGTGAAAAACCGTTCAATAAATCACGGAGGCAAAAAGAGCAGGCTTCAAAAAACTCTATTTACACATCGCTTAACCTTCCGATTCTAGTTGTTCCATATTGGGAACCAAATGACGGTCCTCATAATACCCGTTCTGTTTCCCTTTCTCTTAAGGTCAGACATGTGTTTTAGAAAGATAGAACGCCAAAACTCACTATACTTCTTATTTTTAAGTAGACTTAAAGGTAGTATATAGATAGGATGGTGTTACTATAGTATACCTACTTACCAAAAATGTTATCTTGTGACCTGTAATGTGCTTCAATCTATTTATTTATTTGTTAGAAACTTTTTTTTTTGCAAAGATAAAAACATGCATAGGAGATTAAACAAGGTTAAGTTAAAAAGTGTATTATTCTAAAGTTAAGAAGGAAGAGGAAGATAGGATCGGGATAGGAAATGATCTCGATACGTTATGTACTCATGCATTAATTTGTGATCGTACGCATTACTTCGGTTCGATATTTCTGAACGTTATTGGTAAGAATGTCTATATTATTCAGTGTGTTATGCTGCGTGCATAGTATATGGGGAATTAGGGATTTTTTCTTGATCACTTCTGCATGCGGACAAATGAAAAAAGTCTGGTTGATCTCGACAGTATGTGGATTTTTATAAAATTGGTAAGGTCAAGCGAGTTCAGGCCATTATTCAGAATTTTAAATAACATGCTTTGATCAAAAATTAAACGTCATGTTCGAGGGATGTTGGAGTTGTGGAATATTATGGATTCAGTGTTATTTGTGAAGTGTAAATTTTATATTTATAATTTATGTAGTTAAATTTTTTTCATTGAATTCTTCCAATATAAAGGTGTTCAAATGGGTGTGAAATTTTATAAGTGGGGATGGATATACGTGGTTTAAAACAATGCATCATCATATAGTTACCTACTTGTATTTCATTTGAAGTTTAATATAATCATTAATTGATAAACTAAAGTTCTTAAAAACTTAAGACAAGATTTTTGTGCATAGCGCAAAGGGTAACAATTATTTTTATAAACAATAATTATTAGACTGAAACACTCATCCAAATTGAAAAAAACCTTTCCGAGCAAAGATAAATGTATTTGAGGGATTTAGCCGTTACAAGCCTTTCTCATACTAATAAAGTTGGTTGTTTACAGGTGAAATATAATAAAAACAGTCATTATTGAATGAAACACTAGTATATATTGATTAACTTGGCGGGTTTGCGATAAGCCGACATAGCTCAATGGTAGAGCATCTGACCGGCAATCAGAAGGGTGCAGGTTCGTGTCCTGTCGGCGACATTTATCTTTGCTCGGAAAGGTTTTTTTCAATTTGGATGAGTGTTTCAGGCTAATAATTATTGTTTATAAAAATAATTTAATATAATCATTTAAAATATTTTTAACAAATGACACCATAATTTTGGGAATGAGCATCTTCGGCCTGGAAAATAATGTTAGACCAAGAATTATAAATCTGTATCATAATAAAACATTTCATTTTTCGCGCGTGCACAAAAGACAGTCTTGAATTGCTCGGCATTCTATTCAACATTCGGTGACGAAGGCCAAATAATAGCGAAAACGGTCAAAGCGTCACAGTCAACAATGCCAAACTTTTGTGGCGTGATGCAGATAATCTTTTCAGCGGGGAAATTATTATTGTAATATTTCCATACTTTGTAAAGATAATATCGGTGGGTTCGTGATTAGCGGGAAAGTTTGACCCTTGAAACTGTTGCATGAGAATCATGGCCGACTTGCCTTAGTGATGTTATCAGCAAATCGTCGTGGAGATGAGATATTGCGTTATATTTGAGATAAAGGCTTGGGTTTAGGCGTCTTTCGTACCTACTCATAGGTTTTTTGGAATCAAGCTTAAAATAATATCAACAAATCATCTTTTTAAGAAAGTACCTGCCTCGTTCTCAAGACTAATATAACGGTTCTATAAAATATGTCGAAGTTCCTGGACCTTAATAGAAACGGCTGCGCGCCCTGTTTCAAATAAAACTTAATTTTGTGTTATCTACCCAAACTGAATGATCTTTTTTCGTCAATATTTATAACGGATTAGAAGTTTTTTTAACTTTTGTTTTAAATTATAAAATATAGGCTATTAAAGAAATCTAATTTACATGATTTTAGAGGCAACTTTGAAAATTATTTATCGGATTATTAATAAAAAAACTAATTGTCATATTTGCCATGTAAATATGATTACATAAAATTAAATAAAGAAAAAAAATAAAACATTTTTAAAAAAACCTTTTTTTTATGTAGATATTATAAATTTTGTGCCGCAAATTTGTCTTCATACGTAAATAGGCCTTTTTAATTTAAATTTTTATCCATGATAATACTTATTTTAACACCTTTCTTTTATTTTTTTATTTATTTTTTTCAGTTCTTTATATTTTCAAAGAAGTAAAACTTTTTATTTAAATCGTCATTAGCCCTCAAATAATTGTTAAAGTCGCCAGCGAAATCTTGAAAACACGATTTATTTAATGGCCTTTATTTTGTTAAAAAATAAAATTATGAAAAACTTCTAATCCGTACTAGATATTTACTATTCCTTTTGATGTAAAAAAAATCATTAGGTTTAGGTGAGTATTTTGGCCTCAAATACAAAATAAAGTTTTGTATGAAACAGGCCGCACAGCCGTTCCTCTTAAAATAACAAGAATTCAATACTTAGGTAAAGTAATCCTGATAAAATAAATCCTGAGTAAAACTGATAATCTGGAGGAAAATAACCAAAGGATTGATGGAGAGGAGGAGAAGTAGTAGAAGACACCGCACCTCCTGTTTTCGAAACTTGAGATACTGGTACTAGGTGCATCTCAATTTGGAAGGCGGGTATGGGTACCGCCACCCCGGAAAACATTTATTGGATTACCAAAACCTCTACCATAGGTAGATTTTTCTACGATGGTGGGCGTTTTGTGTCTTAGCAGAGGTGCCTGGGTTAATTGGGAGAGGTTTGTTTCTTGGCAGCAGATGCATCTCCCCACCAGCCGGCCTCTCTCGAACCATCGCCTTGCACGATACACTGATATCAATAACATCTGGTCTCCAGAAATCTTCAAGTCAAAGGTAAACAACAAGGAAAGACAACATTCCCGGGTTCCCGCTCATCTCAACACAGGATTGTCCTAGTGAGATGAGTGGCTAATATTTTTGTTTTCACAATTAAATTTAAGAATAAATAAATAAAATATGCAGGTGAAGATATTACTTTATTTCCTCTTCTCGTTATTTGGGTCAATAATTCCCCTATAGACTTATTATGGTAAGTCATATCAATATTCATCAACCCATTTGTAGCATTATGATCAAAACGATGCACCATCAACGGATTACAAGAAACCTTTACCTTTATAAATAACGCGTACGACAACTTAAATGAGTATCAAATTAGTTCGACCAGAAATCATTGAGAAGGGACCAGGGCATTTGGACTTAATCCCAAAATATGGCCGTGTTCATAAATGGACGTTGAATAGTCCCCGATATCCGTAAACTCGTAAAATAACACGGTTCTTCGTGTCAAGAAGGATTATGGTAATTTTGGAAGAGGGCCGGTGCGTAACTCAGGCCTTCTGCCTTTGACTTGAACGAAAATGTCGTCCAAGATAATGGTAGCGTGTTTGATAAAGAATATCGTACCCAGTATTCCTTCTATTATTGTCAATGATAGCTTTATATAACAAAAAAAACTAATAGATATGTCATAAATTGTTTTGAAAGAGGCTTTCTTTTTCGGGTGGCTTTTGAAGAAATATGATCGATCGCTTATTCAAATGTGCATATTAAGAAAAAGTTAAAATTTTGAATAATATTTTATCATTTTAAAAATACTTTATTTTATTCAGTTTTGCTGGTTTATTACTTTTATGCGTGACTGCCGTTTTCCCTTCGAAACCATTATAAATCTGTGGCTCTACTATTATCGGTAGATACCTACCTACTTGGTATACGGGTCTAAATTACGTATTTATGTGGGTATATGATTTTCAATAAAAGGACTTTGTTTAGTTACTAAGTTCGTGTACGATTACATTAAATTTGGAAGGCGGATATGGTTACTGCCGCTCCGACAACCATACATTGGATAACCAACACCTCTGACATAGGTCACCCCAAGTGGTTCGCTACGTTTGGGGACTTAGAAGTTGTGCCCGGGTTCATGGGGTGAGGCTTGATGCGTCTGCCCACCAGCTGCGTGGCGGCCGGAATGGGAGAGACCGGTTTAGGAAAACTCCTTAAACTCTCAAACCGGACTCTTTAGACTCATTGCCTTGCCCCGCAGTGAGAGGGATGGATTCATGCGTCCGTCACTCCTGGACGCGCTGACCCCCAGATTCCTATCAACTTCCTCTCCTTTCTTTTCTCTTAAAAAAACCTTCACACAGCATTCCCGTGGGACATTAAATTCTGAAAACCTCCCGTGTGAAGTTAATGTAAAAAAGCATATTATGTCACTTTCGGAAAAAATATATATTTAATTAACAATGATATTAATAATTCTTAAAATTGTAGTATGAGATTGATAAAGATGAAAGTATTTAGGTGTTATTTGCGCAGTGGCTACGGCGTTATCCCGGTAAGACAGGGGCTCGATTCCCGGATGTGAAACCTTTCTTTATTTTCCGTTTGTTTTCGGTTTCATACTTCATTTGAGATTTGTTAATATTTTCGTTGATGATTAAAAAATTTATAATAATAATTGTTATGTTATGCTATTCGGTTTTTTAAATATTATGACAGCTATTATAACCAAAATTTGTAAATGGCTTTAAATGCGTTGGGGTCGGAACTTAAAGACTGTTTTCCAGGGTGCTATGGAACCGATTAACGTAAAATTTTGTGGTTTAACTTGATATATTGATAGTCTAAACATTAGTTCGTCGAAAAATCTTCGAAAAGTTATATTTGCGACAAAAATACCCATTTCTTTATACTAAATCTAAGCGTTTGATTCCAAGTTTAACGGCCGTTTTCTCAGGCGTCATCGGACCGATTTTCCTGTTTTGTTTTTTACTAGATTTCTTCAAAAATTCTTCAAATTTTTCATCTTTTGGGTTCCGAACTTAAAGGCCGTTTTCTCGAGCACTATAGGACCGACTTACTTTGATGGTCTTAACATGATTTCATTAAAATGTTATCGGAAAGTGATATTTGCGAAAAAATAACCAAATCTATAGACTAAAGCGTCGAGGTCTGAGATTAAAGGCCGATTTCTCAAGCACCATTGACTGATCGACTAAGTAATATATGTAAAAAAAACTCCAATTCTATCGACTTCGGGGTTGGAACTTAAAAGCCCCTTTCCGAGACACTTTTATTTTGGATTTGTATTTATTTTGATGCTCTCGGCATGATTCATCGAAAAGGGACATTTTTGAAAAAAAAAAAAGAGCTTTCTCAATAATAAACAGCTAAAATACTAGCAGAACTTATTTACATACGAATTGGAGACGATAACTATTAGTAAAGTGATTGTGAAATATTTAATTTAGGTTAATAAAAGTAAGTTGGTTGGTAGGTATCTATACTTATCCTTGATTGAAAAGGTCCCGATACCCCCATTGGGCCTGACAAGTTCAGCCATTGCATCGGCATGCGGCACAGGACCAAAAACCTTTTAATTGTGACAGTATCACGAATGCGACCTTCCCGCCTATTGTAACCAACAGAGGATCAGAAATGGTATTAAAAAACATACAAAATGGCTGAATAGGAGCCAAATGATTCCAATACCGGGAACCATCTGCGTTTTTCAACCGCCATTACACTTTTAATTGATCCTACCGATAAAATTACAAACATCTTATAAATGCACGAACAATGTGGCGCGTTTCATTTCGTTTATTTGGTTTTAGCTGTAGTTACTTTTATAAATAGGTGTTGTTATGCTTAAAGGATCCCAATGACTTTTTTAGGTATTTTGATTTTTGGGTGGATTCATGTGAAAATATTCCTCCCTTAAGGGCGAGAGGGACGTCGGAGAGTTATTATTTATTAATTAAAAATAATGATAGTATTATTACGCAATACGATAAACATAATGTTTTTAAATAGAAAAATATTTTATAAATTTACATAGGCTTAGCATTTATCAAAATATAACATGAAATATTACTTTTTCTGACCGTCCCATTGTAAGTTTTACAAAATATTTAAAATACGAATATGATTTTTAAAGTGAAGAAAAGTATTTTTAATCCCTTATCGGTGCGTTTTTGTAATTAAACATAACCAAAGATTTGTAATCCGCATTACAAAAAAAAAAAATTAACGTTACGTAATGTTCATGAAAAAATTAAAGTGCACACTGTTCTTTTTTTTAATTTATCAAATCGACAATTTATAGAAAAACCTTCACAGCATTTTTTAAGGATATTCAACTTTTTAAATGTTTTTTAAAAACGGTCAGAAATTTGTAATATTTCTGATTATATTTTTATAAATGCTAAGCCCATGCAAATGCAAATAATATTTTTCTCTTTAAAAACACCATGTTTATCGTATTGCACAATAATAGTATTATTATTTTGAATTAATAAACAATAAGTCTCCGACGTCCCTCGCCCGATTATTGCACCATGCCGTGCCAAAGACAAACAATCATACGAGATAAAAATAATCTCATATTTTAGCTTTTTGAGGAAAAAATATCAATGCTTTTCTTTATACCTAACATACCACCCTTCTAAAAACTAAAAAAAAAATATATACTAAACGGAACCATGTGCTTTTGCAAAACATGTATATATATTTTTTTATGTTTGAGGGTAAAATACCCAACAAAAATTAATTGTATTTTTTTCAATCAAATGTTAGTTCAATTTTAAAATACAGGATAGGAAAGATATCATTTTCCATGACATTCGACACAACTTTGGCAATAATTTGTGACTAAGATGGATCAAAATAACAAAAATCTTACCCTTGATATATATCTTGATGTATGAACATTGTTTTCGTAGATCTTGTACGAGTATATATGATAAAATAAAAAATAAAACATTGAGAAAAAAATTTTTTTTTGGTAGAAATTTTGAATTACAAACGACGTACATATTTTCTTTAGAAAACTAATATTTTGTTATTTGTAATTTAAAATTTCTACCCAAAAGGCTTTTTTCAATTGTGCTATTTTTATTTCATATTTAATCGTATTTACAAAGTATCTGGAAGAAGATTTTCTTTTTTTAAATTTTCTTTTAGTCACAAATAATTGTAAAAGTTTCGTCAAGGCAGGAAAAATCGATACATTTTATGACCAATATTACATAAATAAAAACTTATCTCTACCAAAAAAATGGCTTTTTCAATGGTTTTTTTTTCATTTTGTATTTACAAAGTAGCTATGCTAGAGCAATATTTTATTTTTTAATTTTATTTAGTCGCAAATGATCAAGGAATCAAGTGTTTATTTTACTTATAGAATCGAAAATACATAGTACTTTCTTGGTATTCTTTTCTATAAAAATTCTTTGTGAGATTCTGTATTGATATATTGATATTGTTGTCTTATATGGAAATGCTCTCTGGCGTCTTAGGAAACCTTCACAACCCTTCAAATCAATTATCTCCATTATACCAAAATATTAGTTGTATAATAACACCCAAATGAAAAAAGGCGTTTCTCTAAACTGTAATTTAAGATTAATGTTTCATGTACGAGGCATTAATCGTATATTTAATTAATATTTTTATAGACGGTAAACAGTTTGTTGTATGATATTGAAAACAGTACTTTTTTATGTGATTACCACACAAGAGTCCCAACTGTTCCCAACCGTCTGGAGCCAGTGAGATTATGGCATCCCCGAATGGGAAATATTATGAGGCTGAAGGTATTTGGGAGGGGAAGGAAAAGGGGAAGAGGAAGGCGGGTAAATACCTGGCTATTCAGATATGGTCACCAAACTTGGCTAAAAGCCATTTCAAGCAACGTTTCAGAATTATATGAATAGCCAGGTGGTCTTTCACCAAGGCGATACTGAGAGCATCTTCCACTCTGGAACATGCGAAAATATAGCATGTATTATTTTTAAATGAATTAATTGTGAAGCACAAATTAATTAAATAAAATTTACTTTCGCACGCCGGGATTTGAACCCCAACGCATTTAAAGCCATTTACAAATTTTGGTTATAATAGCTGTCATAATATTTAAAAAACCGAATAGCATAACATAACAATTATTATTATAAATTTTTTAATCATCAACGAAAATATTAACAAATCTCAAATGAAGTATGAAACCGAAAACAAACGGAAAATAAAGAAAGGTTTCACATCCGGGAATCGAGCCCCTGTCTTACCGAGATAACGCCGTAGCCACTGCGTTGAAACCCCTTTGCTGAATCATTTTATTAACCCCCTCTTTATACGGTAAGTACCTACTATCTACCTACCTTAGATTATCTGTGGACAGCTGAGTATATTAAACGTGATTTACCAATACTCAAAACAATCGTTTTAAGTTATAATCTATCTCTGGAAACCAACTATGATATATTTTTAATTTTTTCAAAATTCTCAAAAACTATCCTCGGTTACAATATTTGAAAATCTTATACTGCCATCACAGTATGCGGAAGATGTTCCTTAACGGAGGACTTAACAGGTCGAGGAATTGAACTCACGACGCCTGGGTGGAACCCTGACGCGATACCAACTGATCCACTGACCGGTAAAATATCAAAAAGGTCAAAGGTCAAGATAAAATTTTTACGGACATTACCCATTTTATATGAGTGGAATAGTATAAATATCTGGAATGAAACTTTGAATCTTCCAATACAAAATCAAATTTGTGGACGATTAAGCTACAAAAAATGTTAACTCACCATAGACACCATGGGAACTCATAATGGACCTTACTAAATTTTAAAAAGCACTTCATTTCTGTGAAAACAGTGACATAAAAGAATAAACCAATGAAAAGTATGTTTATCAGGGTTTTTGGCAACTACATCAACTACGGATATAATATATACTATTCAATAACATGTACTATTCTACCGTAATGCTGGCTTTCGGAGAAATATAGAGAAATTTCATCTTCAACATCTGACCCTAGTAACGGGATTATGCGGATCTCCCTGGCAATATGCCGCAATATGAGCCCTCGATTGACTGCCAGTGTCAATACATTTAGGTCAAGCAATTTGCATGAACCCATTATGGAAAATCTGCAGTAGTTTTAGTAGGTTGGAGAGTTTTGAGATTTCTCCACAAGAAGTACGGCTATAATCAATGGCTTTAACCGCCCTCCAAACTAGAGAACAAATTCTGATATCTAAGTTATAAATTACATAAAACGAAAATGCAGTTATGCTACCATAATAAAAACACATTTTTCTTTCGATTTTCATGTTTTAATTTTTAATTCGATAAATAGCAAGTTTATGATGAGTGCCCTAGCCCACTCAATTAGGTATTAAATATACAAGTTTTTACGGCCTCCATGGTCGAGGGGTAATAATAATAATAATAATTGGATTACTTCTATAGCGCCGTTTTCGTGAGAAAATCACCTCAAGGGCGCTTTACAATTAATAAAATAACATATACAACCAATACCTTACAGTTAAACTTTATTACTAATGGCATATAAGTAAGACTTATGGCTACGGACTAACTACTGAGACCTACAATTAGTGACTCACATCTACGGCTTATAGGTAGTCACTCACCAACTAAAAGTTATAGCTAGTGATAATTTAAACTTAAGTAGGCATAACTAGAATAAAAACCTAACACATATATAAACCCAGTACCCATTTAAAACTAATACATATCTATGACCAAGTGCATATTGTGTATACAATACTGCAAAATGACGTACAACTATGGCTTAAAACTAGAGTCTTACAACTAACATACCTATTTATAATAATATAAATATATGTATGATTATTGCTCGTGCTGTCAGTGGTAGAGCACCCAAAAGTGTAATAATTTTTATCGAAATTAAAGAAGGTAGTCTGGGCGGTAGAAGGTAAATAGGAATATAAGTAATTCTCTTGGACTGAGTACCCGAAAACACCATTAGACCAATGGGGTCGTTATTCTGGAAACGATAATTTAAAAAGATGAGTCTTTAGTTTTGTTCTGAATTCAGTAGAGCTGTCGATTTTTCTCAAATATGAAGGGAGTTTGTTCCAGGCTGTTGGGCCTGCCACCGCAAAAGCTCGGTCTCCGAAATTGGTATTGGGATTGCGTTTAGGTACTGAGAGTCTTCCTATGGCTGTTGAAGACGCTGATCGAAGAGATGATTGCCTAGTGTTGACATCGTTTGGAGTGCATAGTTCCGCCAAGTAGGGTGGTGCCATGTCGTGTATCGCTATAAAGACCATCCAGCATAGCTTAAACTGGATCCTCTCAGGACACTTAAGCCAATGAAGGTTCCGCAGATGTTGAGATATGTGGGAGTATTTGGAAACGCCGGTTTGTATTGGAAGATTCAAAGTTTCATTCCAGATATTTATACTATTCCACTCATATAAAATGGGTGATGTCCGTAAAAATTTTATCTTGACCTTTGACCTTTTTGATATTTTACCGGTCAGTGGATCAGTTGGTATCGCGTCAGGGTTCCACCCAGGCGTCGTGAGTTCAATTCCTCAACCTGTTAAGTCCTCCGTTAAGGAACATCTTCCGCATACTGTGATGGCAGTATAAGATTTTCAAATATTGTAACCGAGGATAGTTTTTGAGAATTTTGAAAAAATTAAAAATATATCATAGTTGGTTTCCAGAGATAGATTATAACTTAAAACGATTGTTTTGAGTATTGATAAATCACGTTTAATATACTCAGCTGTCCACAGATAATCTAAGGTAGGTAGATAGTAGGTACTTACCGTATAAAGAGGGGGTTAATAAAATGATTCAGCAAAGGGGTTTCAATATATTAATAACTGACATGTAAGAAAATTTAAATATTTTTGCTGGCAATGCTATGTGAAAAAATATACCATTTTAATTGATGATTTATGTAGGTCAGGTAGCCTTGGAAAAATGTTTTAAAAAAACCAGTTATTAAACATTTCCATGAAATTTTCCATCATTCGACAAAGGGAAGAGGAAGGAGAAGTTGAAAGAAATTCTCAATGTTCGTCCCTCGGCCAAATCTTTATCTGAAGAAGTTGTAAGAGGGCAGCACGAGGAAGGTACCATATAAAGATTTAAGGAGATTACAACAAGGACACAAAGGGTGTCCTATATCCCATTTCCCATCTAAAGCCTTCCTTTCATCTTCAATAAAGGGCGCCATCTCGTGTTTTGTCGTACTTAAGTATGTTTCATGGGAAAATCGTAAAGAAATTATGAAAGGGTTTCTAATTTTAATATTTTATACCGGAATATGAGAGTAAGTAAGTGATTCAACAAAAATAATCACAAAAAAATTTCACAGGTGTGAAATATATCGAATATGGTGTGTGGAACGTGTCAATACAATATAAGAGATTAGGGGTGTGACAAGTCGGTTTTTTGTAGAAACATGCTTCTAGAGACAAATGAGGTACTGGAAGAGTTTAATTAAAATGTTGTTTTATTCTTCTAATCTAAATATTAAGAAAACTTCGAGTATATGATAAAAAAGATCGATTTTTTCAATGCAAAATAATATACGAGTAATGTGTAATTTTTTCACTTTATGGTTTCGTAAATTATGTGGTGGATGAAGTTACAACAGAATAACGACAGAAGTTGCGTTACATAAAACTGAAAATATGTCTAGAATATTCGTGGAAATTTACTATTTTATTGCGATTTCCCAGGAAAATAGAAAACATCCCAATTCCATAAGTATTATTTAAGTAGCACATAAATTGGTCTACTTCAAGTCAATTATTCATCACAAGGGTACATCAGTTGTCAAGTCAAAAAGTGACATGTTTTCCAAACAATGCTAAGGTTGGTATCTTTATATTTCGGTGGCACCCTCATATTCTTACAAAAACAAAGGTACCCACCTACCAAAATACTACAAAAGCGAAATAATAATTAAGAATGTCCCATTGTTCGTAGCAAAAGCCATTATTTCCCTTTCATCGCTACAAAAATACGGGAGATAAATGTAATTTTAAATGAATCTAAGTCCTACCCAGTGTACCATTCATTGTTACTTCTTTGTTTTTCCTCTAACAATGCAGGAAGGAAAAATCCGAACAGGCGGGGCTACTTCTCCCCCGTTTGTTTATTCTGTTGCCCCATTGTTTCACTGTTCCTGGCTTTGTCGATAGGACTTACGCCACTGGAATACGGAATTGTATTTTTGTGGGCCTTTGAAAATTGCGTTCATGATGTGCGTAATGAGTGTCTATTGATAAGCCGTGAAAGCAAAATTAAAGTTTATTAAATAGGTATTATGAAACGAGAATTGTAGAATATTATTAAACATTAACACATTGTAAAATAATTATGTTCCAAATTCGACGATGGGTTAACCTTGTTGAAAGAGTGTTTTTTTTTATTTTTTTTTTATTTATTTAATATGATATATTTTTTTACAGTAAGTATATAAATAAAACATGATTCATATAGTGTAACAAAAAATCTCACCATAAAGGTTCTTGTGTTTGGTGAGGGATTATCGCTTAAATAATTTGACTATCATAACTTAAAACATTGTTGAATAATAGCAGAAAAATATGAATTAGTCGTGTAAATTTAGTAATTTATCAATAGTAATAGTATTAAGGAAAAGAAAAGAAAAGAAAAGAAAAGAAAAGAAAAGAAAAGAAAAGAAAAGAAAAGAAAAGAAAAGAAAAGAAAAGAAAGAAAAGAAAGAAAAGAAAGAAAAGAAAGAAAAGAAAGAAAAGAAAGAAAAGAAAGAAAAGAAAGAAAAGAAAGAAAA